>VYZQ01064845.1:1329-28171 GCA_013400655.1 Mystacornis crossleyi | reverse complement strand
TGAAATATTAAGCATTATGACATCCTCAAACTTCTGCTCTTGGTATAGGCTGGTACTCGTACCATGACCATGGTTTGGACAGTTGGGGACAGATTTAGAGTTCTCCTAGAGCACACACTCAACTGCCTTTTCTAAGAGCTACTTATCTCTAATTTATATGACAGTAAATGTCTCTTCCAGTGCAAAACTGGCAGAGGAGATGCTGGTAGCATAAGATAGCTAATAGTTATCCTAAAAGTACAGAGCGACCTAGTGTATTAACATCTTTCTTCTCTCAGAAGTTCCACCATGAGCACTTAGCTCAGCTACGTCTTCCAAGGAAATGCATAATGCTGAGAGGAAAAGATTATCCTGAAGTGATTTTCCAGTACTTATCACCAGTATATTTATGTAAAAGCCAGCTTATTGCACACAAAGGAACCATTCCCTGATTTTTTTCATGATCTTTAAATATGTTTTCCCATGTCCTCCCTTTAACTGGTTAAAGTTAGCACTGAAACATTGACATATGTACATGGGTGATATTTTATTAAGTGATTACTGAAAAAAAAAAAGGGAAAAGGAACTAAAGAAATGCAGTATAATATTAAAAAACAAACGTGGAGCACAGAAGAAATTCAGCAGAAGAATTATGACAAGGCAGCAACAGTCCTGGCAGCACTTTTAGACTGTGACACATGAAAAATATTTAATACATGAAATGAATGCCCAATGAGTCTGTAGACAGACACTTATGGCTAACAGAAGATGTATAAGAAAAAAAGGCAAAAAGGAAAAAGGTAGTGTGACAGCAGGCTACAAGATGTAAAACTATAAAGCATATGCAGTTTGATATTTTGAAAGAATTGGAAAACTTCCTTTATTTTTGCTGGTCTGAAAGAAGATGTAGCCTTGTACTAACATAGATACTAAATGGGTCTGCATCTAGTTTCAACCAACTTGTCATCCAGAAACGCTGGGAAGTAAAGGCATGAAAGAACTTTCTATTATATGTTCATAATGTTTTAAAATGTTGCAAGATTGTCATTTTCAGAAAACATAATATTCTACCTTCATAGCAAACAACACTAGTGACCCACTGTTCTCAAACTATTTTCAGAAGTTGACTAACACTGTATTCCTCTGAATTCTGTCATTGCTTCTTAGTCTGCTGTTGCTTCTTGCCTTTTAAGACCACTGCCTCAGAGCAGGGGCTGTGTTTGCTTGCATTTTGGCTAGCACAATAATTCATGAATTCAATCCTTAGTCTTAGAATAATGCAGAGGCTCAAAATTCCTGATAGCCATAGTTTTACAATGCTGTATTTCCAATGCCATTAACACAGAATTGTGAGACAAGTGGACAGACATAAAACTGGATGCTGGATGACAGTCAATAACAAGAACTAAGGGACCAAGCACAACCTCAGAAGATGAAAAGGAGAAGGAATGTCAGAACATTACAAAAAATGTCAGTTGAAGCAGCATCAGCTTGACTGACATCAGAACTTTAAATCTCATGCTTTCCTGAATATAAGGCATTTTCTGATAACCAGCCAAGCATACAGGAGCCTCTCATCTACATATAATTGCAAAATTAGCTTTTACTCTTGCTTTTCTATTTTGTCAGAGACTCATACAATTTAGTTTTAAATAATGCCCAAAAACATTCAGAGCAGAGCACTGCAGGTAGAGCCTCTCAGTCTGCTGAAATACAGAACTGGTATTACAGGATTACATAAATAGCATGGCTGTGACATTGAACGGAAAACTGCCATGAGGGCTGCTTAATTTACTGATGTTGTCATCACCTTCACTAACCTTCCTCTTCTGTAATGGCACATGTTAAGGATCAATGTTCTATATTATACTAAGATCAAAAAGCTACATGTTCTGGTTCAGTATGCAACCGTAAGTTTCTCAACTCTATTATCACTTCTAATAATGGAATTACATTAAAATTGTCTTTTAGTGTTTGGGCATGTGGAATTGTCATCACTTTAAATCCCTGGCATAAAACCTGCTCCTGTATCCATTCAGCTATGAGAGAATAGGACTTCCTGTAAAGAGAGAAAGAGGAAATTACACTATAGCTGTGCAGGCTGATGAAATCAGCCAAGAAAAGGCAGTAGATTTTAGGTTATCCTTTAGGATAATTCTTCCTGTGTGCCTTAATCTCACCATTCTCTCCAGAGACACTTTAGCCCTGCATGCTAAGAAGGAAACATTTGGATTGTCAGTCAGATCTCAGTTATTTAGGGCAATCTACATAAAGTATAGCAAAGAATAACACAAAGCCCACAGTGACTATCCAGAGAAGAAAAGTGCGTGATACTGTGACTGGATAGAACAAGTTGAGATGGCAAAGTCATACCTGTGCAGTACAACTGAAGCATCACTTCCCCAAGACCTATTCAATACATAAGGCAAGTGAGCAGGACTTAACTATTTTGTCTGGTCATTTGTTTCACTTACAGCATTTGTGGTAGGAAAATACTTGACAGGGATGGCATGTCACATTTTACTTAAAAGGTCAACTTATCAATTTTCATAGCACAGAAAAGCAAAGAGTTCCTGAGATGGATAAATATCAGAAATTCAGCAGATTTGCTTTTTCCTTTTTATAAATGGCCTTCTGGGAGTATATAAAACAACAGTGCTTCAAAGATTATGATAAAAGTAAAGATAACACAAATAGAAAAGGAGAAAAAAGTATAACAAAGGGGAAGTTTCTGTCTGAGTTATTGTGCTGCCTTTGTTTTCCACATAGAGTCCACAAAGACAGATGAAAACTAGCTGGTCTCAGTTTGGTTTGTTTGAATGTTTTTTTCCAAAACTACTTGGGGTGGGAAATGAAGAAAAATCTGTAGAGCTGTGGGTATTCTCAGCTAGGAGCTTACTTGCAGAGCAGACTGAACATTTACCTTGCACAGGATGTTTGGAGGGAAAAAACTCTACACGGAAGCTGAGCAGAGAGCCCTAGTCCCTGTGGGTGCCTCTAGAAGCAGCAGGAGGATCAGATCCCTCCAGGGAATGATGCCTGACTCACCTCCTTCTTCACTATGTGCAAATGAGGCAGCCCAGTCCTTTTTACCGACATTTAGCCTTTGTAATATCACCCCATCTCCTCTCCATTTCCCCAAACGCCAGTAATATTCCCACAGTTCTGTCTGAGTTTCACTGAGTGGCCAGCACTTCCACAGTACTCACTGCCTTAAAGCATTTCAGCAAAGACACTCATTATCCAAGTCAGTCAAAATTCATCAGCCACATCTGAAATTGTCAGGCTATGATTCTATGAAAAGAGCCCCAGTGCTGACTGGATCTGTATGGCTTGACACCAGGTCACATCACAGATAAATATAGTATGTGAATAATTCTGTCACCTTATTGACACATTCACCAACACCTCTGAAAAACAAAGCATTAACTCAAAACCCCAGTATCCTCCCCTATTCTGCCTCCTTCCCTCCAAAATGAGGAGACTGGAAAAAAACTACCCACTCTCTATGCTAATAATAACAACATAAACTTGTTATCTGGCTGCTGTAAAAACCCTTTCCTCACCCTGCCTGTAAGTTCTCTTAAAACTTGTAAAACCTGAAAATTTTCTTAAATGACCTAATTTTATGGGGAAAAGCTTAAGTTTGCTGCATTTTTCCATGTTTCCCTCATTCTGTACTACTCCAAAAAATAATAATGGAAATATTAGCTTTTATGCACTTTTGTCCATATCTGAAAATTGAATCCAGCAGGTTTATTTATCTTAAAACAGTAAGAAGAAAAATAGAGGCAGATAAAATTGTATTGGAAGGCAATGACTGAGCTCTAGGAAACTATATGCTCTTAGTTCACTCATTTAACCTTTTTTCTTGATTTTACAATCTAGAAAATTGAGGTTAGGACTTACATTTTACTTGTTTTTACATTATAAATAAAAACAACACTCAGGGTATCTTACGAGTTCCAAGTGTTATTTTTGAGAATTACCAGTGAATCTTACAAAGTTACATATGAGCTTCTTGGGTTTGGGCTCAGTCAAAAGTCTCTGTCTTTTATTTTCAGTCCTTCACATGTTAGTGAGATCTCAAGGGAAAAGAAGAGTTCAACTCAGCAAAAAGCCTGAAACTGCCCTGTAACTATACCTAAATTTAGAGCCATTGGAAAAGGAGAGTTGGTTTGGATTCAAAAGAAAACAGTGAAGCTAGCCATCAGTCAGCATCTAACATGGAGTTCACAGACTTGTTTTGCTTCTTCAGGTTTATTTGTGGTTTCTTTTGTTTGTTTGGGTATTTTTTTAAGCTTTTTAATAAGAAAAATGAAAGTATTACTGGCAGAGATTTTGTGTCACTGTAATGTTTTTGACGAGACTGACACTCTTGCAGCAGAAGGCATTAAAATAAATAACCCCCCCCCAAACCACCACACCAAAAAAACCCCAAACCCTGGATGTTAGATAGTTATGTGACAAAACAAAAAAGGTATCAACAAAATGTTCAAGTATTACTTTAACTGCATCCCCTTTTGCCAGTGTGTACCCATGGAAACTTCAATTACGAGACCATATACAATTTTTCAAATACTCAACATAATAGCATACACTTCTTCTTAATTTTAGGTGTTTATGTTTCAAATAATTTAGAACTGCTCTATACTATTATTTTTTACACCCAAATAGATTGCATTAACATCATTTATATGGAAAATACAGTGTAAGGCATTTCACAAAAACATATTACCAAGCAATAGTAAACATTTTCCAGAAAACAGAAGTCAACTATGCTTCTAGCTCAGTTAGCATCACAGTTAACTGCCTCATTTCCTGCATGCGCATCCAGAAGAAAACAGTGTCTATCCAAACAGTTTCATGGGTTAAACGGTTAAATGCTTCAGCCCTTCAAGTGAACATAACACATGCTGTGCTGACCAACAGAAAAGAATTGTATATGATTCAGTCCACAATCTGATTACATGTTAAGCACTTCCCAAGAGGTGCTCAGAATTACATCCAAGATGATTAAAATTCATACCACAGAGAGGAAAGACCTACATTAAAAAAAAAAAAAGAATAAAAAAAGACACCAAATTTCTGTCACCTCTGACTCATATTAGAGTAAAACTAATGGAACTCCTCCAGAGGTTTCTTTAGAGTCACATGAGAAACAGGCCCTGCTGCCTTAACCGAAAAATACATATGCGTTTAGGAAAACAAGGAAAGATGTCCAGAAAGAAGGCTGCAGTATACCTCAGGTATAGATCTGAAGCCTCGTTAAACAAACATGAAAACACTGAAAAATTAAGGGAAAGACTTGTTTTACTCAGGTGAATAGGAATCCTGCTACATTATTTAGGAGGAATAGCATTTTACCCTGCATGATCATGTAACTCAAGTGTCAGAAGGCAGACACTCAGGAGGACAGAGCTAGTGCTGAACATGGAATTAACATTGGTATTTCACAACTCTTGAATGATTTGCCGTGTAACCCTAACATCCCCCAAATGCTCCCTTACAACCAGAACTGCCTAGGGCTTTGTAAAATTGAATAGTGGCAGGCAGACAGTATTTCCCATTGCAGCTCCATTTGCTTGAGTGTATCTGAAGCCTTTTTCTCTCACAGCCCTTAAAAGCTGGGGCTTCCTCCTTCCTGGATGTGCAGTTAGATTGGCACCCTGCAAAGCATCCTGAACACAAGGCAGTGCAGGACTGGCCTCCCCAGAAGCAGAGCGCTCGGCAGAGTCTGGTTGCTGCTTCCACTTCATTTGATGAGAAAAGTGAGTTATGCCAGCTTTTTGCTTACTGTAGCTTCCTCACCAAGGGGGAAAAAAAAAAAATTAAGAGAGGAAAAAAACCCCAACCTTCCTATCCAAATCTCAGTCTTCTCTGTCCCTACCTGCCTCTAAAGGATTTGCAACAAGAACAGCAATGTTTTTAAGAAGAGAAGAGGGGGAGGAAGGTGACTGCTGCTCACTTCAGAGTGGTGCCACACATAATATGTTAAGACACAGAAAGAAAATCACTTCTTCACCTTTTTGCTCCCCTGTGTGGGAATGCAGCTTCGGTCATGATTGCTCCTCAGGAGCCACACAGTGAAAAGCCTCTACAGTGAGGAGGTTAGGAACTGAGCACGTCTTATCTTACAAGATGCTCAGCAAGGACTCTTTTTCCAGGAAGATGGGCTTCCTTTTGTAAGTGAAATTTTTTATCTGCTTTTCCTACAAAATGGATTGCTGGTACAAATTCCTGAGCCAACAATTCATACTGCTGATACAAAAGCAGGCTGGGCACAGACTGTTTCAGAAAAAGAAAAGGTTGTTTTTTGGAAGATATCTGCTTGTGAATGCTAGGACTCTTGTAAAGGACAGGAAAGAGCAGACTGTGAAGCTAGAAATAACCACATACATGCAAATATCATGTACTATAGCGCTACCACAGCGTTTTTGGCCATAATATAGCAATCGACTGAATATGAGAATTACTACAAATCAAAACTAGTCTTCACTCGAGTATTTCAAGACACTTCTTTTCCAGGAGAGAAATTCAAATTTGCAAGCCACACTTCTTTTTTTATCCGCAGGAAAGAATGCCAAATAGGCCATTTCCAGAGGCACAAGAGAAACTCCAACCTGGGAACAAATTTTCCTGAAAGTCAAACTCGCATAGACAACCAACAGCTGAAGAATGGATACTGCTACATAATGTCAAACTTTACCAAAACTTTCAAGGCCACTGTAATACAAGATGACATTTCTGATTCTAGCACACCTTTCTTAAGGGTTCAATTATGCAAAGTACCAGTCCCAATTCAGAAAAGCACCTAAACACAGCCATAGCTGCAATCATGAAAGCAGTTCCCTATTTAACTTGATTATTCAGTTGGTATGATTAAATTCTAAGTGCTTAACTGTATTAACGCAAACATCAAGGTTTTGCCTCAGTAGGATGAATTAAGTAAGCTGAAATTCATTGCAGTGGTATATTTGAAGCAGTGGATTTCAGATTACTTCATCTCTTTTTCTGTAAGCATGCTGTTGTGCCAAAAGCTGTCACTCCCTTGTTTTCTATGCATTTGCTGTATTTTAATGAGAAATTCTATTTATTGATTCTGATATTACAGAGAAAATGGGTTTTCCTTTCAATAAGATGATTACACATAAATGTTACAGAGAAACACAAGAGGGGGTTTTGTTTTGTGGGCTTTTTTTTCCTTCATAATTGCTGAAGGCAGCGTATTACCCACTAGCACAAGGCAGTAAATGAGCTAAGTCCCGGATTCACAGCTGTGCTCAGCGTGCTCCATGTGCAGCGACGGGCGCACAGAACGAACCATTTGGGATGCCCTGATGTAAAAGGGCTGGCTCTGTACTGGACCCGTGCCCATCGCAGGCGAGGTAAAGCCACAAGGCTGTGCTGTGCACGGAGGACAGCAAGGCCCCCAAGGTGCCAATCTGCCAGCTAGGCAATGTCAAAGAAAAGCAGTAATGCAGACATGCCCTCCTTTCCACTCATCACACCCACAGATGCCTGATTCTTTCTCTCTTACTTTCACTAGTGCTGACTTTTAGGGAGCAAACAATGTAATATAGGTCTTCCTTTTTCCTGGGACTAGCTGTTAACTCTTTAAAAAAAAAAAAAAATTCGTCATTATGATCCCCTATTTTAAAATCTAGTACAAGAAATAAATATTTTCTTTTTATCAATGGTGACAAAACACTTTCGTTACTGTACTCTGTTAAACAAGCAGCGCTAATATGTAGAGCTCTTAAAGAAAATTACAACGGGAACCTTGAATTCTCACAAGAATGCAATGTGTTGCTGTTCTAAAGTATTAAAATATTTTTCTTTTTCAAACTATGAACCTTTGTTCACTTAAGTCAGCTAGGCTGACAGAATCACAATTTTTAGGTTGCACATATAAACACATGACAAAGCAAGCATCCGCACCCTCCAAAATTTATTTAAATCCCCTACCTTTCCTACATAGAGTGGGTCTGTACCCATGTATTCTTCCAGCACAAAGAACTGATTCCACACCCAGCTGCGTTTGGTTCTTGTCCTCCCTGATTGAAAATAGGGCTTTGACCTGGACCTTGTGAGCTCTGCTTGATTCATCCCAGAAAAACACAGGAAAAGAGCTAGTATCTGAAGAAAATGGCAAAACTCCACTTTGCCCAACTTCATCTTTTTTTTTTTTTTCCCCTCGGTGGAAGAAAAACCTTGACCAAAGCAGGCAAAATTCCAGTTGTCTCAGTAGCTGTAGCCTCCGGCAGGGTGTCAGCTGGGAGTCCAGAGATAATAATTTGCAGTGTGGTCGATTGGAAGATGTCACCACTGTTCAACAGCCTTCACCAAAGAAATGGTGTAATGGGTACCTACCCAGGAAAAAGAAAAGAACTGTTGTCAGAATTTTAATTTTTTTTTAAGAATGTAAATTCTTTGTAACTTCCACATCATGCATCAAAACTGTTTATTTATTACTTTTCTCCTCATCAACACCAATGAGTTTACATAAATCTCTTAGAGTTTACAGCAAACTACTGTTAGTAGTTTACAGGAAACTACATTACTACTGCTGATACAACTATATTTACAGTCATAAAGTTTTCTCCTCACTGTTCTCCTAATGCACCATTTTTTTCCAGTACAAATGCTAAAATTGTTTCTCTTTAAAATAATCAGAGTAAGCGTAGTTATTTTCAGTACTTTGGCTTGATTTTTTCTCCTCTGTCTGTTATGGTCTTCTTAACTTTGCACTATTGTGATATAATTACAAACTATCTACAGGCAGAAAGTTGTATTAATGGTAGGGACATATTCCAGCTTTACTCTCTCCCATATAACTCAGAAGTAAAATGAAGGAGCATAAGATGAATCAGAACAATTTGATTGATTCTTAGTCACAGTACACCAGATGCTATGATTTGTTCTGATCTGAACCTGACCTGGTAAAAGCCCTGAGTCTCCCCACTCAATTTCACTAAATTCCTAAAGCAAATGTCAGGCACCATAAGAAACATGTTAGACTACTTTATATATTTATACAGAAATATGCCCAGAAAGATCAGAAGATAATGTCATTTTGTGTTTTCAGTGAAACCTTGATTTAATAACAAATGATTTTTCAGCACTAAAACATAAAAATTTTATCTTTTTGTGTATCTGTTTTTATGTCAAAATTTAATCATTTAATAACTTATAGAACTTACTAAAAATATTTTATTTTTAGAAACGCAAACTTCAATACTTAAATAAGACTCTTTTCTGCCTTTTATGACTGCGAGCCTTCTCCTCCCATGTAAAAATGTATACTTAGATTAATGTTTTTAAAAGTATAAATTCTGTCAGTCAGAACCAAACATAGCTTTGCCTTTTGGGGAAATCACCAGGTAAGCAAAGCTTAAATAGACATCTTCCTTGTCAGAGTGAGCAATGAGGGAGACAAGAAGCATTTACCAAGTGCAAAATATGAAGTGGAAATAAGGGTGAAATTAAAATAGATAACAGGGCATTAATTTGGAGTGAACTGTTGCTACTTAGGAAGCCACGGAAGAAAGAAGATTTCATCCTTTCTACATTTAATTAGTCTAAAAAGGCTAGACATTAAATCACATACACATTAAACACTCTGGACTGATTATCATATTCCTACCCATTACTACTAAAACTGAGTGAAATGTGATATCCACTATCTGTTTTCAGTATGTCAGTCTCTTTCAGCTGCAGAACGGCTGTGCATCGTGCTGCCAAAGGTACCTAGAGGGCAGAAACATGAAACAAATAAAAAGCTCTTCTGATTACAGACCGTATTTAAAGCCTTTTTATAGTAATCCCTTCTGTGGTACTGCCCTGCACCAGAAAGGCTTTGCTTAGAGGCTGGTGGGATAAACCACAAACCCACTGAGCGTGTTTGCTAAGCAGCAGCAATTTGAAAGCTTCCATATGGGAAAATCCAGTGTCTCCCTACAGGCAAAATGAAAAGAATAGGCAAGTCTTACCTAAAGACCCTAATTTTGAAAACATGATGTTCCAGCTATAAAAGACATCACTCCAACATGGACCAAAATTCTTCTCACGGTGGGATTAACAAGCAGGTGTCATCTTCGTTAGATGAGCCTAGTTTGAAATGATTAATCCCAACTAGTCATAGCTCAGTTTTGATCTGGCCCTTTGGGTAAATCATGACCATATGACAGTAATTACTGACAGGGCTGCCAGTGAGTGTTAAGGTAGTATCTGTGCTTTCCCTGTGATATGTTCATTTCCTACTGCTGTGTTCAACTACGGTAAGTGTTGTTTGTAGTACAGGCTGTTTATGCATCCTTGATTTCCCTCTCTGTGTCTAAGTTACATCATGTTAAAGACATCTGATATTGATAAACTGTCAGTTTATTTCAAAGAGGCAGCAGATTGTTATTTAATGGAGATAAAAATACAAAATGGATTTTCTTAAGAAATGTCAGTAAAACATTTACAATATGTTAGAGTCTTTTCACTAAGCAGTTTGAAATGTCTTGTTCTTGCTCTGAACAGACATTTCAAACCTAGAATTGCTCTAACCTTTATCTCGAACAGTGTTCTCTTATATCCTTTCTTTTACACCTGCAGGAAAGTATGAAAGCCACCATATGGAGTGCCATGGTCCCCAGCCACACGCCACAGCACAGAACTGAAAAACGCACCCAAAATACCAACTGATAAACAGTCCATATGCTAGACAGCACAATCTGATGAAAAGCAGAATACTCACACCTCCTAGAAAAAAAAAACAAAAAACGTTGTTGTGGTTTACTCATTCTCAAATACTTTCACCACACAAACCCAAAATTCCAGTTATTTTTATTCAGCTGTGTAGCAGCACTTTCTGCTTGGAAACACTCTTCCCTCCCTTTTTCCTCTTCTTCAGGATAAGTCTCCCTCTTCTTCTTTGAGCGCTTTTTTTTTTTTAGGTTTTTATTTATAGTTCTTCCAGCATACTGCCTTTTATATGTGATACCTCCAGAAGCAGAAGTCTCTGGTATTTAAAAATCATTTCTGTTCTGGTAATAATTCTTTATTAAATTGCATTTCATTACCTTTCTTACTGAGATAAACAGATAGATAGATAGATAGATAGATAGATAGATAGATACACATTTTTAAATATTTTTTTATTAATTTTGTCCAAGCATAATTAGCACTTCAACATCACCTGCTCTATGAAGTCCATAAGTATCACGTCCACAAGACCACATAAGCAATGTCACAGCATTCATAAAACTGAAAACTAAGAGGTAGTGTTGGTGGTTTTTTTCCTTATTAAGGCATAACTTGAGTGTTCAGGGTTGCACTTGCAGCAGACAAAACTAACACTGACAGCAACAGAGGGTGTTCAGTGCTCCGATTCCAGTGTCTTCACTGTCATCTGTGTTTACTGACTTGAGAGCGATGGCAAAACTGACCTGCAACCATTTTTTACTTTTTGTTTAAAGATGCTCTTTTATAAAATGCTATCTCTTCTGCACAAACAAGATTCAGAGTATACAAAACTGAGAAATATTTTCACTTGTAATTGATATCATTAACTACCTAGAACAAAAGTGTGCCTTTACCTCTTGTTTCTGATCTCCAAAATGCTACTACCCTCCCCAAATAGGGGGAAAATGCAATCATACCTCTTCATTCACACTTTGCCAACATAAAAAGTAATTTAGGCCTTTAAAAATATAATTGTCTGCTAGTGTATTCAAAGCATTAAGCTCTAGCTTTCACATCTAAGCTTGTAGTCCCTATTCGCTTTACGTGTAGTCCTGGCAATTACAAATATGAAAAATACAAAGTAAAAGAACCAGTGTGTAATTTGGAGAGTGTTATGTGATCTGAACAGTGCACATAGCATGTCTTAGCTGAGCAGTAACATGCTGTCCAAGTGAACAGCTGTAAGAATCAAAAAAACACCCAAAAAAAAACAAAAAAAAAAGGAAAAATAAAAAATAATCACCAAATATCCAAACTCTCATTTTTATCCCCTTAAAGNTTAGCTGAGCAGTAACATGCTGTCCAAGTGAACAGCTGTAAGAATCAAAAAAACACCCAAAAAAAAACAAAAAAAAAAGGAAACATAAAAAATATCCACTAGATATCCAAACTCTCATGTTTATGCCCTTAAAGAGCTGGCTGATACATAAAACCTCAGACTGAAGAATACATATTTGAAAAAAATAATAACCACTTCATTCAATATACATGATAAACCTTACATTTTCTCCCATCTGCTGTACAAAAATTAAACTATATTTAAGTGCTCTGGTGTACACTGCTAATCTGAAAAATGTTACTACTCTACTTTGCCGAAACAATCTGCTAGTATCAAAAAGACACTATTATGCACTTCTCCAAGGGGTAACCTTGATTTGCTGAAAACATTCAGATCCTGAGTAAGATCCTCAGCTTAAAAGTCCCCCTCACTGCAAGCAATTAAGGGTAATTTACACCCACTGAAAATCTCTCTGAATATTTTGCCTCACTCCATAATTTCTAAAACAACGCATCAAGTCTAGTGTTCGCTGTTTGTGTGACACAGTGAGCACCAGGCGATAAGGACAAGTTTTCAGTCTCAGAGATATTGTCTTGGAAGCCTTCCTTCTCCATGTCTGAGATTTCCCCAGACCTGTAGGGCAGTTTGCTGAAAGCTCTTGAGATCATCTTTGCACCACCTAACCTTTGCAGCCAAAATGCAAATTCCTGCAGACTTCTGCTCACACATTGCTACCAGTGTCACAGTGCCAGCTTAATCTATGAACCGTATCATTTTCCTGTCAACCTCTTCAACCCAACAGAGCATTTTGTCCTTCAGAATATTTTGTCCTAAAGTGATTCTAACGTGTAAAATGCTTCAGGAAGAAGTGGAAATCCAAACCCTTTTCCATTACTAAACTCCACCAGTCTGGATTGCATTAGTCTAGTTTGAAATCCTGCTGTCAGCCACTCACTGAAGTTGTAACTGAAGAGTTTGCCACTCCTACTTTATTGTCTTCTCTTCTCTCATCTTCCCACCTGCCCCATTATTTTCTTCTCATCAAATTGCTTCTATTTTTGATAGTATTGCAAAATTTACTGTGCAAATATGGACCTCACTGACTCTGAGCAGCCGCCACCTGCTAGTAAGTCTTGCTTTAGCTTGGTCAACAATGCAGTTATCTCATGTTTGTTTTCTTTTTTCTCTACTTTATTCATTCAGTAAAATCAGACCCAGGGTGTTGAAATAATTCCAAGGGTGACTATTGCCACTGGATCTTGAACCATGATCCTTTAAACAAAGTAGAACCAGCAGGTGAGCCCCCTGAAAGCTGGACTGCCCTCATTGAAATATTTATGCTTTGACATTCAGTTTTACAATGCCCATTGGACAGGGTGATACATTTAGTGGCAGAAAAAATTCCCCTTTATTACAAGCCTGCAGCTCCTCTGTGTCACACAACCTAAATATTACAGGAGACTCCTTCACAGGCACAGAAACAGGAATGTGATCCTTGAGACAAAAAGGTTCTGAGAAGATAACGTCTAATTATGGTGTCAGTTGCAATGTCTGGTTATCATTTTTTTCAGGGAAAGAAAAAAAGAAAAGGAGGGTGCCTTGGAGCAAGTGAGGTGGGGACCCTGTGATGAAATGAAGCTCCAGGAGTCAAGGCAGTACGATGAAACCTATTAACTCCCTGTGCCAGATGACATTACAACTACAGACCACAACCTCCTGCAGCTAACTGGCCTAAATATTCACATGGGAGATCTGTAAATGTAGTGCTCATCCTGCAGTCTGCATCTGGTTATCAAGCAAAAAAAACTATCACTACTCCAAACATATGGCACTGTTACACTAAACTGGCTCCAATACCCTCTGACTCAGGTGAAAGGACCTGATGAGACGACAGAAAAACACTAGGCACACTGCAATAAATTATATGGCTTTAAAAAATGCATAAAGAAAACCAGGTAACAGCTTTTGGTCTTTTATACTGCTCTGCAGTTGATCATAAGATCGCACATGTCTAGAGTGCTAAATTGTTTGGGTTGTTGGTAGGTTTGTTTTGTTCCCCAAGCAAAATTAACAAAAGAAAGGTTTGTGGGTTTTTTTTACCTAGTATCATTTTCTCCATGTGAAAGAGCTGTATTGGTTTTTCACCTTGCCATGGTACATTCGAAAGAACTAAGTTGCTGGGAAGGATTATGCTAATTTGATCAGTTATTGAAAAGAAACACCAGCAGTATTTGTGGATCTGGGACCAATCAAGGCAAATATTTAAATTTCCACAAGCTCAATTTCTGCAGCCTCATTTCATCTGAAGAATGTCACATAATGCCTAGGGATGACTTTCTTGCAGAACTGCTGAATTCCCAGAGGAGGCACTCCTGCATTACTGCTTAGAGTTAAGCCTGGTTTGACAAGAAGAACCGAAGTAACCATCTATTTTATGCACCCTTCCTCAGCTAGAATTTAATGATTTTTATTGCCACAAGAAAACAATACCCAAAAGTAGCATGAAAGCGTACACGAAAAAAAAGTGTGTGATAAACTAAAGGAAAAGGAATGGCCCAAGAAAGGCCTTCACTGAAGAACCGCTGAACACATCAGACACTGAAGCCAATAGACTAAAAACACACACAAAAACTTACTAGACAACCCATCACTAGGACTGACTCCCTAGTGAAGAAGTATATTCACCTGTAAACCATTTGAAGTTTAAAATATTTTCTATTTTCATCACACATAGGACTCAATTTGTGAGCTGAATCCTTTTGAGAAAAGGCTTAGCCAGGTTTATAGCAAAGTAGGAATTTAAGTTGGAGTAGAACGATATAAGGTCCTGAATTAGTAATGATTTGCTTCAGTCAAATCTCTGACTGCTGAAGAAACATAGAAAAATGTGGGCACAGCGTGTACGCACACACAGTCATACGTGAAAATGTTAGGTGAAAATCTACATGGATGCTGTATACATTCTTATCAGAAAATTCACAGTCAATCTGCAGTTGTACAAAGGCTTTACAATTAACCTTTTACATTAAAAAAAGAATACTCTATTAAATCAATAGTAAATAATCAATAATGCTTTGCTAGTAAATCAATGAAAGTAGACTTAAGAGAGTTGTGAGGCTGTCATCTGATTTTTAACACAGTTCAAATGACCTACATCAGCCTTTAATTACAGTTAAGTGTCCCATTGTAAGGGTGAAATGTTCCTTGATTAAAACTGCAACCTTTAATGGCTTTTTGCAAGAAAATATTGTATTTTCACTCACATTAACTGACATGCACTTCTAACATGCAGTGGTTGTTCAGATTACCTTTGATATTTTCCTAATATTCATGGTAGTTTTAAATCTTTATCAAGTACTCAAACCCTAGATATTGCACATCCTTAATATCAAAAGCTGTCAGAGCTAGGCCTTCCCTTACTGTGGATTTTATTTCAATTGTTTTTTAAATCTTACTTAGCCTTTCTTCATGACCCTGAAAAAAAAAGTGCGTCTGGATGTCTAGATTAGATCCCCTGGTAGCTGCAGACTGAAAAGGTACAAATTGTGTGTGTACAAGGACTTTAAAAAGGATAGCACATTTGGTCTCTGGATAGTTCTTTTGGGTTTGCTAAGTGGGTTTTGTGTTCTTTTTTTCCTCCAAAGATGGTAACACACCCGTTGCACTGAACTAGCTCTAATGAGGCACAATCGTACCATTTCCAAACCTCCTCACTTCACTTCAGCATCGTTAAAACTGTTATAGTATTGCTGAGAGAAAATCTGCTTCACTTTACAACTGATCTTTATCTGTTGACCTGTTGTACTTTCAGAAGCTACATGGTAAGCAAACTTAATTTAGTTATGCAACTTTCATGCTACTGCCCATCTGAACAGCTCTACACCTGAGATTACATAGACCCAGCTTTCTCAGAAAAAAAAGTACCTCGCTTTCACCAGTAACAATTCCCTGCAAACTCAAATAATGGAATAGAGAAACAATTAGAAGATATAATAAAGGAAAGGTAGAAAAGTCACTCATTAGTGCCAAGGTGATACTGTTTCAGAAACTGGCACGCTCAAGAGTTTGGCTCTTCTATATATTTATTTATTTATCCTGGAAAAGCAATTTTTTTTTTCTGCAAAGCTGCACAATCACCTACGTTTTAGCTGAAAAATGGCAAGTCAGTATGCCTTGTTAGAGAGACTGTGAAGTATACTCTGCCCTTTCAAGTCTCTGGTTTGACTTGCGCAAGTTATCTATCAGAACATAAGATTTTATCCTTGCAGTGGGAAAAGATTAAAGTATCAGCATTTCAGTTCCCAGAATCAGAGCACATCACTAGTATCCATCTCCCATCCTTTCCTAAATCCTGGGGAAGACACCGTTTGTAGAATTTTGGCTCACCTGAACTACTTCACCTTTTGAAAGCCTTATAAAGGCTAAATCGTATCTCAAAAAGGGATATTATTTTTTTTCCTCCATTAGCAACTAGAAGTCTGAGAATCCAGATGACAAACCTCTTGCTACTGGTGTACACAGCCTACTGTAGGAAAGCAGGACATTCCTGTGTGTGGATATGTGGATGGATTGGGGGACAGGGCGGAGGGGGAAGGGTCAGTATCAGCCAAGCACTGCAGAGCTCGCCTTACCAGCTGAATACTAATCAAAGAAATAGCTCCCATAATTTCAACGTTTGCAAACTCTAGAACACCCTTGACACAGAAGGACAAAAGCTCTGGGAAATAACTCAGGAAATTTCCTTGTCTCTGTAATCTTTTGCACTGTAACATCACTGCCATACTTCGAGCCCAAGCGAGACAGCCGCTTTGGCTTGGTAGAAAGCACTGAGACAGTCAGGACTTTGGGCTGCCTGTATTTCGCACAAGTCTGTGGTCCTCCCTTCCCCCACCCCACTTCCCCGCTTGTCTGTGAGACTTCTCCAAAGAGTCAAGAGTGATGCTATTGTTCTCTTATTTCTCAGAAGGTGCACAAGCGCCTATAGTCCCAGTGCCCTCACTTGCCACGGTTTCCCGGCCACATCTGGTGTTGGGTGCTCCCGCGGCCGGTCCCAACCGCGCTGCCCGGGCCGCCCCCAGCCCGGGGAACGCGAAACTTACGGCCGTGGCCGCGCCGCCCCCGGCGGCTCCGCAGAGCCGCGGCCCCGCTCCGGGCAGGAGCCGCTCCGGAGAGAGCGGGTGCGGGGGGAAAGCACACAGCCCTCTCCTGCAACTGCTCCGACCGCCCTCTGCCTACATGGGAGGGGAAGGGGAAGGAAAGCAAGGAAAGACACAGGTGCAGCCAGCACTTACCTGCTCCCCCTCTCCTTCGGCTGCCCAGCGGGGTGAGTATTTTAATCCCAAGGGCCGACGGTGCCTCCGCGGCGAAGTGCTGGCGGGATGCTCCCAGGCGGGGGGGGGCGGGCTGCGGGCGGCGGGGCGCCCACCGGGCATGGGGGCTGCGCGCCCGCCCGCGCACTCGCCCGCACCCGCGGAGATGGGAGCGCTGCCGCTGCTCCGCTCCTCCTCCTCCACGGCACGGCGCGGCACAACACCGCCAGCCGCTGGGCACACGATGGGAGAAGTGGGCGCCGGTGCCAAGCCCAGCTCCGACTGGGTGCGGATGGTGGCTGCGGGAGGAGGAGGAAGAGGAGGGAGGGAAGAAGCGGGGAGGGAGGGAGAAGGCAGAGGAGGTGGGGATGCTGCTCTGGGCAGGGGATATCACGGCTCGTTGGCTGGAGCCGGCTGCCAGCTCCGTCCGAGGGCGCGCGGAGGCGGCACAGGGACTCTTTGTACCTCCCGAAGACCCAGCGGTGGCTATTGAAGAGGGATCCAGGGAGCAAGCAGCCTGCCCGGCCCCACTACCCCCCCGCCTCTTCTCCTCCTCCTCCTCCTCCTTGACAGGATATACAGATGGAGTCCTTTGGATAAAAATCAGGAGCCGGGCTAGGGGGTGGGGCGGGAACCAATCTCTCTCCCTATTTGCATTTGAAGCGGGGAGTTGAAGGAGAGACTTCAAGTTTTTTGTGGGTCTGTTTTTTTTTTTTTTATTTCTCCCCCCACAACCCACCACGCAATTTGTCCTACAAGCTGCGACTGAGGTCTCGAGGCGTGAAGACAAAGTCGCAAAACTAAACCGAACTTGCGGAGTCCCCGCTTCAAAGCTTTGCCCTCTCAGCCTGCCCAGCCTGCCACTCGTGAAACCCACACTCCCTGCTCCGGCCCCTCCGCCTGCCTGGCGTGGGGCAGCCGCGGGCACTGACCCGAGCCGGGCCGCGGTCCCGTCTCCTGGTCCCTGGGCAGGGCACGGAGCCACCACCGATCTGCTCAGGAGACTTAAACCTCGCAGCCCTGCTGCCCTCTGTCTCCCTAGAGCTGCTGTCACGCCTCCCCGGCCACTGTTTATACTGCGGGGTGGTGGTGAGCGGGCAGAAGAGGATTAAAAAAAAATTAAAAATACGCTGAATAACTAAACCAGGTGCTTTCACAGAATGAAGGGTGGAGAGAGCGGAGTGTGCGCACCGGCAGCAGGAGAAGGCTCAGTGTTGCGCTGGGGCTGGTGGCCGGCAGCACCCACGCGCAGCGCCGCAAGCCCGGAGTTGCTCGGGGCAGCCGCTCTGGGAAATGAGTACCTGCTTAATTTGGACGTGGTCCGGCTGGGAAAGCGGCAGCACAAACTTTCTGCCTCATTTCAGCACTGCTGAAGCCTTTTGGGTCTGCAGAACGAAACAGATCTACAACTGAAATGTGATCAGCAAGGAGTCAGGACGCCTCATTAAATAAAAAATTAAAAAAAAAAAAAGGCAGAGGTTCCAAATATTGGCAGAGCTGCTGAACTGACATTTTCCACGGACAAAAGTATTTTTAACACGTACTGTTTTTAGAACAATGGATCGTACCAAGGGCAACTGTGAGACATGCACCTTGGCCAATGTCTTTTGATTTATATTTACCAGAAAAGGATCTTCAACATGATATAAACAAACTAATAATATGCATATATAATTAATTTTCATTCCTACTGTGCATTATACTATGAAGTGTGTTGTCAATACTAATAAAGTGATGTGCAGACAAAAGTCACTTCATAAGAAAAAAAACAGCAACAAAACAATTGGTTTGAATCACACAGGTTTTTTTAAAAATAATTTTAATTTTTGAATTTGTTTGTAGCCTTTGAATACACAAATTCAGCGTCCGTGACTATTTTCATAAATCTAATATATAACTGCTATCTGTTCCTTGTCTTTAAGCTTCACTTTCAGACATGATTTCCAATGTCACGCTTCTAATCAGAGGGAGGCAATTCAAGATCATGGCATTTGTGAACTGAAGGAGTGGTTTAAAGAGAGCAACTAGACACCATCTTCATTCTCCAAGTTGTGGAGTGTCTGAGTGCATGGTTACAACTTAATAAGATGTATTCAGGCAAGAAAATCCTGAAACATGATTGCACACAGTTGCTTAAGATTGTAATTAAGGATTCGCCTTTCCTTTGTTCTCCCTCCCCCCAATCCCTAATTCATCTTTTACAAGTTAATCAAAATAAGACTCTTTGCACTGATCCTTAGAGGACAAGGTTCAAGGACAGATTCTTTTTTTTCATCATGAAATATCACAAACACCTCTGCTTTATCTTCTTTCAAATTCATTCAGAGATGTTACCATGAAAATTTATCTTTTACTGCTTAATTCAGTAGCTATGACTTCAGTGATGAAAATAGAACAGTTAAAAACAGAGAAAAAAACTTTGTTTTCAAATAGGATGTTATAAAAAAAGAATCTACGAGGGGTCATGAGCTTCAAAAACTTCAACTAAGATCCTCAAACTTTTTCTTTGCTCTTCAGGTTCAAAATAGTCAGTTAAACCATTATAAAGGAAGGACTCTTTTTTATTAATTTTGATTCTGGTCCAGATATTACTAATGGAGAAATGGAATAGTCAATTATCACCCAATTAAAAAGCTTTCATGTGTAGACCTTCACAGAGTATTTAATGATATTCTTCTTAGCTTAACAGACCTCTCTCAAGGATGTGCTTTATGTTCCAAAAATCTAGTCCCTCAAGCAAAACCTTTCATTAAACCATGTGTCAGTGAAAACATTTGAACTTATTTTTACTCTGTTGAAAATAGAATAGATATTTTTGTCTTATTATTTTTCTAAATGCTTGTGTTGTCATATCAAAATGAAATGTATGAAACCCTTTGACTTTCATGGGAGCAAAACAGTGACTCCAAGCAAAATGTGTGACTAAGCAGACCAATTTAATTTCATTGCACAGGCAGAATAAAATATAAAGAAGCAATTATTCTTAGTCACTTTTGGCAATCTACCATTTTTAGCAACATAAGCAAATGTATATTTTTTTAATACAATTTGTTCTTGACTATCATGAATGTGAGTTCTTGCCAATGAGTCAGTCCATTCCAATGCATTGACTGGATCATTTTGGCAGGAATTCATACCTACAGCACTGTTGTATTTCTTTCTTACATGTTTTGCATTTACTCATACTGAGGGGCATGGGTGTACCACTTGCAGAGGAAAATCTATGGTTTGTACAAACCAACCTTGGACCGTGCTAGAATCTCTCTTAGGTAGGTGCTGTGGAGGCATAACTGCAGGCATCAGAGTGCATTGGTTCTGGCATCTTTCCCGTGTTTTGACTTCTGAAACTATCAAGGATACCTCTTCACAGTACAAGTTACTTTGCTGTTCTGTATGGTGGCTCCATAGGTGGATTTAGGATCGCAAAACCTGAAACCACACTTCCTGAAACATGCTATTAAATGCTTCTTAGACAATGAGAGATTTGGTGGCCACTGCCTATGGAGGATTATGACCTGAAGCACAAAATGAAAATGGTTGTATTCAGTCCCCCTGAGCCTCTGACTGTCTCTCAAAATTTTCATTTCTGTCTGTACACTGATACACATTCTGAAAAAGAGCAATGTCAGGTAACTGCTACCTGGGTCCTGGTAATTCACTGTGTAGGAAGAAACAACTTCCATTATGTGCTCAGCAATAGCTTGTAGAGGTCCTTCAATATGAAAATGTATTACACTCAGATGCAAAATGCTAACTTTTTCTTTTCTTAAAAATTTATGTGGATATTAGTCTTCCATAAAGTAGACAGGAGAGCTTGCAGTTTAGTATCTTTTTTAAAGGAAAATGCTTCTCAACACCATTAGCACATGGTTTCCCTATACAGGTACAAATGCCTCTGTATGTTACTCTTAGCTAAGGGCATCAGCTGTCCAGAAATAATACTTACAAGTGGCTACAATGCTGATGTGACTATCTTACCTTCTGTATCACAGGGAAAGTCACTGTCCATTGCTGTGGTTACGCTAGCTTCGATTCCAGGCTAGAACTGAGCGTTGTTTTTCTTCAGTCTTCTTTTTTTCTCATTTCTACAAGTAGCAGAAGGCAAAAAAAAAAAAGCCTATTGAAATTGAAGACACTCATTGACTTTAACAAGATACTCAACAGAGGGATGTCTCTGCCTTTCTGTGTCCTCACAGGTACGGTTTAATTCCCTATGTAAACTTAGAGATTTTTGAGACAATTACGTTGTTGTCTATATTCCAAGAATTTTTTTCCACCTAGTGTAGAACCACAGTAATTATGGGGACCTGCCTAACAATAACAAGTTCAACAACCTGTTCTTTACAATATATTTTGCAGAATATCCTCTAAAGACACATCAGCCAAAATGACATAATAATATGAACTAAATTATAATAGTGGTGATTCAGTTGGGGAATTTATGAGGTGTCTTTGTGTATCCACAACCACCCATTCTGCTTAGGAAGTGTTACCTTATCAATTCAACATTACCATAATGGCTCCATCTGTCCCTCTTTGGCTCCTCTCTATCTTCCCGTGAATTTCCAAAATCTTTTGATGACGTATTTGGTCCACATAAACTGGCAAATCTGAGTAACTGGTATATTTGCAAGAGTGGTATTCCTAAAAAGTAAATCTAGTTAATCTAAGGCAATGTAACTGTAAAAGTAATAAGACATTACAGTTGCCTGAGGTAATAAAAGTGAATGCAGTTAAAAATGGAGTTTATGTTGTCAAGAAGAACAGAGAAGAGCAACAGAGGGAGTTGTAGGAAAGGAACTTGTAAAGTTAAGAGACTGTAAATTGAAAATGGGCTTGTTTAATCATAAGGAAGCTGCAAAATTAAAAGATTCTACCACTGAGGGTAATTTATTAGTCATACACCAGTAAGAACAGCACAAGAATAAACCAATTGAAAAGCAACAACACAGAAAGAATTTTGGAAATTTTGCAGGGCGATAGTGGCAAATGGAAGGTAGGCCATCAAAAGACAGAGAAGAGAAATGGAGAATTTCATTATGGCCACACAGGAATGGGCTATTTGTACAAGCAAGGATAGATGGCTTAAAAAATCCTTAAGACCAGAACGGAGGCTGTGTGGCCAGGCTCCAGATGCTATTCATCATATTATAAGTGGATGTACCAACTGGCCAGCACTGAGATACAATACGGAGTGACAAAGCTGGCAGTGCCGTGCAGTGAGTGCTCTGCAAGAAGTATGGATTACCAATAGAGGAATAAAAAAAACCTCAGCAGCAGACAAAAAAACAATGCTGATAATAAAAGTATGAAAATTATTTTAAAACATTAGAGTTAAATCAAAAAGGGTGCCTAGGAATAGGAGATAGGAAATAAGATATTATAAGAGGATGAAAAGGGAGGCAGGATCATTAAAAAGCTTTTTTTTTTTTCTGTTTCATTCAAGAATGTTGTCTAAACAAAAAATGATCAAAAATGCAGTCAGGGAAGGAATAGAGGAGAATGCAGTATCTGAGAAGAGCATGCAAAATGCCAACTACTTATATACCCTTGGACCTGCACTAACATTGCAGTAGTGCTAAGTTAAACAGTAACTCTCTATCTGATGTCACATAGCTGCTTTTATGAGCATCTCTTGATGAACACAATCACTCAAATTGTGTTCAAAAAAGCATGTGGGTCTCAGACTGATGCTTCATGCCAGCAAGATCCTGCTGGTGGAGAAGAAGCATCACCGTCATAATCAGCAATTCTCTGTTTTTTAACGTATGCTGAAAAAAAGAAAAATAGGTTAGATGCATTTCTGCTGTATATTAAGATAAATTCTGCCAGGCATTCATACTGTGGCACAACTGATGTAATTTTTTCAGAGGAATTGTGATAGAGAATGAAAACATTCACCTGATCCAATGAAAAACAATACATAGGAAGTCCAGTTGACTGCAGGGAGTTTTGCATGCTTCAGGTAGATTGCCACTGTGTAGCATCCACTGGAAAATCTGCAGCTAAGTTACTTGTGAAAAATGCCAATATGTACACAATTAAACCAGTAACTGCCCATACGTAGCAGGATGTCTGTCTTCAGGTCAGACCCTATACTCTGTATCAACTACAAAATTAATATGAATAACTCCTCCACTGACCTATAAACCCAAACCAGATTTCATTCTCCCAGTGTAATTTGTCAAGACAATCTTGAACACTTGCACAAACAAAATTGGCGATTACAGACACAATTTTAGAGGTCTTTTCTGAATAAACGGCCCAAATTATGTATACTTCTGCATCATAACTGATATTCAAGATGCTCATAACCTTCCCTGTGTGAAAAATTTAACTAAGTAAGCAGCTTTCTTATTATTATTTGTAGGTTTTTCCCCTGACCACAGCAGAAATTAGACAAGCACTCTCTCTTTCAGAAAAACCCTCCCAAAACTAAAGATAAAAACAAGGCAAAAAAATCCCCAACAATCCAAAATACATTTTCAAAATGTACAATCCAAGTACTAAAAATACAAGAAACACTACAAGAAAGGAACATGCTGGCAACCATTCCTTCTCCCTTCAAGCAATCCAGCTTTTCAAGTCTGGATGTTAAACTAAATGCTCATCTCCTATACCTGAATGTTTATGGAGAAAGAATTCTATACCAGCATGTAAGCAGTTGTATAGGAAGCAGATGGAAATGTCTTCTAAGTGAGTTAGAGAAAAAAAATATCACTATCTTCATCCTCCTGAACTGCCCACTCTCAAAATTACTTGGTGTGAGTGCTGAAGGAGACATAATTTCATATGTCAATTTTCCACGCAGCTAATGTATCCATCAAATTTTTTATTCTTTAGGAATGACATCTTAGACATTACTTTTATACTTAAAATATTAAAAATCTTATAAATCCCTTAATCCCATCCAACTTCTACCTTTTCTTCAGGTAGAGTCTGCATTCATTAAAGTCAGTGGGAAAACACTGTTTAGTCAATGAGAAAAAAAAAAGTTTTATAAAAAATCTAAGTTATTGTTGGTTTGAAAACTAGCTTGGGATATGGAGCACAGCATTTTGTCCCACTCCTACAGAAGGTGATGGGAATCTTTGCAACTCCCAAATGGTGGAAATGAAGATGCAAGTCCCAAAGCATTACGCCAATCATTATGCTGCAAGAATAAAACCGAGCTTGAGCAGTCCTTATTTCCTTCTACTTCTACCCATGGCTGCATGTATAAGGGAAAAAAGTGGCTGAGGGCAAATGAAAGAAAATAGCAATTCTGTGGAATTTGCTTCCTCCCACACTTAGCAGGTTAATAATGTCCTAGCACCAGAAGTAAATCATTCAATCTCCTTCACTCTTGTATTGTATTTCCTCCAATCTTGCCTTTGGAGACATTGGCGCTGGTCACTGGAATGCTGTGTCTAATCATTCAGCAACAGTGACCTTGGTGTTACCAGCCCAGCAAGACTTGGTTTTTCAAAAGTACTGCTTTTGTTTTCCTCTGGCTCACTGAAGTCCATCATATATATTTCTGTTGGGAACTTTCAAGGACAAGGGGCTTTTTAGGTCAATCATGGGACACAGAGAACAAGCACCCTTATCTCAGTGTGAAGTACTACCATGCAGATAAATACTAAAAATTTACTACACACGTGAATATAACACACACGAGTCAGCTACTTTAAGGCATCCCACGTCAGGATGTGTTCATCCATAGATATTCATCTTGCTTTGAACTTAATGACCATGGCCTGATCAAAACAAAATTCAGTAAAACTAGAGGCTCCACAGATTTCTCCTTGAGGATTCTAGCAATATCTTTTGTGTCTACAGATGTATACTTATATCAAGCTTTATTGCTAATATATGTAATTGAATAACTCTACTACACTTCCTCTGAGTAGCTTTTATTTAATTTACTGTGATTATCCTCAAAATAGGGGAAGGCTGATAAGAATAACTTCATGTATGGGATGCAATATACATCCTCTGTCCCAAGGCCAACAAAAGAATAGGTGCCTTTTGAGCAGCAGATGCCTGCAGGAGGATAATATACCCACCAGTTACTCAGCTGCTTCATCTGTCATTTTTATGAAGGCATGTCATGGTTGGACAGAGCAAAATTGCCTGTGAAAAGCTATGTGAGGGAAAAAGGGAGAGGGAAACAGGTAACTGCCTCTTCCTAAGTGCTGGATTAAATTAATGTTTATGGGGCGGGGGGAGGAGAGCACACAGGAAAACAAACCTAAGAAATAACTTCGTAAAATATATCTTCATACAATATCAGTCATCTCAATACTGCTAAAATGCTGCAGTTGCTCCACTGCTATTACTAGCTACTTTAAAAGATAAATTGATGTGGAAATTAGAAAGTAACAGATGTGAAGCAATCTTAAGCATAAATTCCTTCACACTTCCTATTAACTGTGGTTAAGATTTTAGTTGTCAAAAATTCTTTAGTTCAGACAATAAAAGCAAAGAAAGGAAAATTTAACTGTTCTTCAGTGTTGTAAGCCCACTGAGCTCTGTAATTTGCTGAAGATTTGTTTTCTGACACTTTCACCAGAAAAAGGGGAGAGTGGGGGAGGGAGTGGAGAAGTATTTCTCCAAAAGCATTCTGACCCACAGAAAGACCCAACTGTATGTGTTGGGAAACATGTCCAAACACTTCTCTATATAAGTCTTTCTTCTCTTTCAGTAAAGTGTCAGTAGCTCTTTGAATAGCAATTGGCCTTGGCCAAGACCCTAGTGAAAGGCAACAGATGTTGCTAAGATTGTACCCAGGCTATCCTCNGGGGAAAAGAAAGAAAGGGAGAAGAAAACTTGCTTTAAATCACTGGACCATTTTGTACTTCAGCAAATCTGTTTGCACATGCTCGACTGGCCTCGCAGAAAAGGCTGAGCCTTTTGCATTCAGCCTGAGGTCAGTCCTAATGCTCTGCTCAGTAGTCCACACTCCTTTCACATGGAGCAGCTGCCTCTGATTGCCAGAACAAATTGAGGTGATTCAGGCCACCAGCAGGGCCACGGTACAAGTGCTTTTCACCAGAAAGGGAGGGAAAGCCTTAGAACAGGACCAACTGGGGCTGCCCACAATAAACCGTAGGATTAATTTGATACAGTCAATATTAAGACATGCTCTTGCTGAAAAGTGGGCCATAGTGACATAAACTACAAGAGAGTTGGACTAAAAGAAGAGGGAAGAAAGTGGTGTTCGAACATTTATTAAGTTACACCTAATTATTTAATTGGGGGACATTTAAAATGGTAACACTGACAGTTCAGGCTTGGGAATGTGCTGCTGTTTAATATATTAAGGGCAGAATATTTTTGATGTAAGTGGGATTCAAAATCAGTTGCATCGTCATCCCCCTCACAATATTGTTTGAAACGTTGACTGCAAATTCCCTAAACTATTTCTGTGATCGGTTTGCAAAGAAGAAAAATCAACAGCACCATTTCCTACCATATTTATCAATGTTTCAATGACTGGAAGTGGCTACACTGCTGTTACCCAAGGGGAAAAAAAAAAAAAAAGAAAAAAAAGGGAAAAAAA
>VYZQ01064831.1:3112-25487 GCA_013400655.1 Mystacornis crossleyi | reverse complement strand
CTGTCCAAACCAGGACAAAATGACACGACTCATTAGTGTCAGGCCAAAATAGAACTTAAAATGAAAGAATACATGTTCAGTTATACAGTAAGGAAAAACTGTTAATGTATTTCATGCCTGATTATTTAAAACTGAACACAGCTGCTTACTATACTACACAGTCATAACTCGACCTGGAACACTGTAACCATTTAAGGTACAGAGCAAAGGTCCTATTTCAGCACAGTTTGTGAATAACTTAAGTGGACAAGTGGTGGAACACTGTCCACTTGTTTCAACTCGCAGCTCATTCCACCTGAGTTATCAACCTACAACAGCAAAGCTGGATAATCATTAGGAGAAGGCTGGGCGGAAGAAAAATGAAGAGGAAAACAGCCAGGTGGCTGAGATTTGAGGCCAAGATTTCTCCTCTGCGACAGGAAGGCAAAGCAGGAGTGTTCTCTCTTTCTCAGAAACAGCCAGTGAAAGCTACATGGGGAAAGAATTATGGCCGATTCACTAGGCAAGTGAGGTTTCAGTTTTGCACAGGCAGCTCTGAAAGCAAGCAAATCCGCCTGGGTTGCAAAAGGACAGGTCACCTCCAAACCAGACTTGTCCTCAAGCACCTCACTGCTGTCTGCACCCAGACTCGCCGCGTCCCCCCTGGAAATGTGCACTCAAGCATGCTGAAACACTGCTGGTTCTTGGTACAGTGGCTGTGACTGTGCAAACTGTACCTGAGAGCCTCACAAAGGCCATTCAGCTTTTCAGCTGTCCATGAGGATATACTTAGGAAGAGGCAATTTGGGATTCTTTATCTGCAGGGTACAGAATTTGAATTGTTTCCACTGACAGTAGCTATAATATGCCCAGTCAAAGATTCATTTTTATGATAGAAAGAATGGAAAAATAATGGTTTTAGATTCCTTCATTTCACAGGTTTCCATGAACTTGAAGTGCTTTAATTTTCAGACCTATCTAAATCTGAAAACACTGTCTACCACCTCTAATTGGCCTTCAGGACCCCTTCAAGGTTTTTTTCTATCTTTTGTTTTTTCAATGTCTCCTCCACTATTCCATGCCCAGCATATCAATCTTAGTGAAAAAAAAAAAAATTCTGGGCTTTGGTGCTGTAATAGAATTTCAGCTGGTTTCATAAAAATCCTTGGCATTATCTACTTTCTCCTTAAGGGAAGAGGTGAGTAAACAGAGCAAAAGGTATTTGTCAATATCTTCATAAATAAAATCCCTTGACACTTCTGGTCTTCTCTCATCCCTCTTTGTTTGCGTATTTACAAACATCCCAGCATCAAAAGAAAGGATTTTCAAAAGCATTCAGGAGATTGTTTACTTTGCTGTTAGTGCAACAGGAGGTAAAAGCATCCCTTACCTAATGGGAGCCCTGTCAGCCTTTGCTGATAGTAAAACCCCTCTCCACGGTTTTTCTTCCCAGAATGTGTGTGGACTAAGCACCATAAGAAGCTAGTATCTTAGCCATGGGGATGTCTGCTCTACAGGACAGCTTCTCCCTGGAATATCTGCTTCTCTCCAGTGAACCACAGAGAGGGTCATTACCACTACACAGCGACAAACACAGGTGACAAACTTCTCTTTCTTTTGCTCTTCTGTATTATAAGGAGACACTGACAGTACCTTTCTTCTGTTCTGAAGTACAGTGGGCACAGTGAATAGCCACACGTACTTCTGAGAATGCTTTGCACTCCAACGCTCACATCTGTGCAACATGAAAGCAATGCAAAGCCATAAAAACAGTGAAAGCAAAAAATAAAAATGTTTTATTCAAGGGTTTGAAGTTTTTGCTTTATGCTCTTCTAAGAGCTCTGCACTGAAATGCCACTGGATCTTTTTAAATAAGTGCGCAGAAAATCTGACCTTGCAGGTGCTGGCTGCTCCTGTCCTGCTGCTGAGCACTTCCCCTATTGCTTTAGAACACTGGTGCTCAATACCGTGTTCGTTATACCTGTGGGACCAATCTCATCATTTATATTTTTACTATTGCAAGGCGAAGGAAACAATGGAACTGTCAGAGTTTGTATTGTTAAAGCCATGGAGCTGACTTTTGGAGGAAAACTTAAAAATTGGAGGGCACATGCAAATGTCTGAATACTAAGTGGCAGAGAGATTGTTTTTCTTGAGCTCAAACTTCAGTCAAATGACATGACATATGGAAATAGCTGTTTCAGGACTGGCTCATTACTGCTCTTAAGACCTCTGATTCACCTTCCATTTTAAATGCAAAAACTTCCACAAGTTTTGTACACATTAAACAAAATAATGGTGTGCACGCAAATGTATGGGCAGGTTTTCAGACAGCTTGGGGAGAAAAAGTACTGGGTTTGTTGCCACAAAAAAAGCACCTTTCTTACCTCTGTAAAAGTAAACTTTCAAGAGTGGTGGCGAACTCTGTCACCCAGGGCCAGTAAGCCCTGCATGAATGAGGAAAGATAGCAACTTATGAGACCTGAAACAGGAAATATTCACATTTTGAAAATGGTGTTGGATCTTTAAAATGAGCCAAATCTAAATCCTGACTGAAAAACATTTATCTTTGAGCTATTTTTTAGGGGATAAGATTAAGTCACGGATCTAGTTTGAATTTTTTTTTCCTGATACCTGTGTTTCTTCCCCTGCCTATCAGTGCAACAAACAGGGAATAAAGGCTGCCTTATAATTATAGCACAAGGCACAGCATGGGGAGAGAGGATATTCACACAACTTAACTGAGACACTTTTCCCCAGGTTTTCTACAGCCACGGAAGAGAGTCAGCTTCACAAGGCAACTCAGAGCCCCTAAGTAACCCTCTATGTCTAATCATCTCTCTAGGATATGACTCTGAAAAGGATTCCAATAGCTGTGAAAAGAGGCTTTCTCTCCAATAAATACAGGGAAAGCAAGAAAGCCAAGTGGTCCTAATGTAAGTGTCTGAGTAGTATTTTGAATCTCCTCAGTTCTGTTTATGCTTATTTCACAAGACTGTGCCTGACAAAAAAAGCAGGTGCCTCAGCTGGGTCTCCTTTCACCAGCTCCAGGGCCGGAGGTTAATGTTGAAGCCTGTAAAGCAGCACAGCTGTGCAGTGGGAGCACGAGAGGCACAACAGGCAGGATGCGATGCTTCACATCACAGCACACCAGAATCTGCCTCTAACAGCAGATCTCCACAGAAAACATATCCAGAAGTAAGGCGGCACTGCCAGTCTGTAACTGCTATGTAAGGAAATTGGAATATGAAGAGAGGTGCTGATATAAATGCTGTGCATTGTATTGAGAGGCAGTTTGCCCAACAGAAGTGCTATCCTGTACCTATTTTAAAGTGTTTTATGATTTTAAAGCATCATAAAGGTCAAAGTCTAATAACTGTGGTGTATAATTCTCTCTACCTTTAGCTCTGCTTCTAGTGTTATTAACTTATCTGCAGTCTAGACATAATATGCAGTGCAGCAGTTCGAGCAATGCTCTGCCAAGCTGACAGCATCAGCTTCTCAAGGGATGTAAGGGTAATTCACCCTTCAACTTTACTGAATCCTCTTTGGACCAAAACCTGCTAGTTGAACAAAAGTTGCCACAATGTGTCATCTGCTACAGCGTATAAGAGCTGTGAGATGTGGCAAATATTTGTAATTGAAAACACACAGCTGAGTGCAAGAGGAAGCTGTATTTCAGAAAAGGAATGGGATGGTTCCACATGTATAAATAGCAATTTTATCTAATGTTATGCAGCTCCTAAGAATAAAACACTTGCTTTTGCTTCCACAGGAAGCAGATTCAGGCTCTAAATGGATTAGGGTGGCCACTTTACATGTATTACTCTAAGAGCAAAACACAGCCCAAGACAACATCTCATTCTGGACGAATCCACATCCTCACAGCCTCAACACAATCAGTTCCCCAAACTCAATTAAAACAACAATTTAGACAATTAACTTAGTCTTTTTTTTTCCTAGCTCTGGTTTTTCTCCACTGCATCCATGAGGAGCCTGATTCAAAACACACTCAAGCCAACAAATGACTATTGGTGGCTTCAATGGTTTTAGATCAGCAACTGTTTACATGAACTTGGACAGATTCTTGCTCTAAGAATTGATCACAAATATTTAGTAATAAAAAGCCCAGCATTTTTAAGTCATTATGCAACAAAAGTGATTTTTCACAGAGGACAGAGAAACTTCTGTCCAGCCTACAACTGGGTGAGCAGTAACACGTTTTTACACATCCAAAATCAAAACTCTTCTCCTACCAAAAACTCTCATATGAAATAGCGAAATTTACTTTCTGCAAATGTTTATACCAGATGTGATTGCTTGACTGTTTGCAGAGTTAATGTGAGGGTGTGAAGTAAATTAATCTAAAAATTAAAATGAATATTCATAGACATTTTTAGTTCGCGTTATTCATCCAGCTTTGTTTAATACAGAAGCCAAGGAACAAATGTGCAGAACAAATGTGCAGAACAAAGGGAGACACGAACATAATACCAGTTTCCTTTCTTTTGCCCCAATCTTTCTACTTTCTGGGCATAGCCTGTTACTCCCCAGTTCTGGCAGTCAGAACATCTATAATGAAAAAGAAAGAAAATATCCTCATTTTGCTAATCCCAGAACACAAATGTGGAAAAAAATGTGGCATTTCTTAGCTGTAGAAAATTGCACCAGAGATAACCTCCCTTCCTGTGCTTGAGTCTGTCTTCAGAATTAGTATTAATGCCGTGACACCACACAACAGACATATGGAAGTGTTATTTGTTTCTCATTTACCAAACAGATAAGAATATGGAAATAGTTTCAGTCCATTTGTTTGATGAGCTTCCTAAGCCAGTAATAAACAAATCAATACAATTAGTTTTGGCTCATCATCATTAGAAACCTTCACTACTGGGATACAATTTAATTATACCTCTTGTTCCACAGCAAAGAAAAGCCTTTGAAAATGGACTACTTTGCCAACGATTGAACCAGGAGGGAGGAGCAAGAGGATACATCAGTGATGGAGGAGTTATTATCTAGGGTGTACAACATATAAAGCATATTGTGCAATACAATTTCCCTGATTGCAAGTCTAAAATATTCCTGCCATTAAATGCTTATGAGCAACCCAATGTGAAATCCAGCTGTAAAATGACTGTGTATATGACATGCCTCATGTGAAGGTTGCAATTAATATGGCATGCATCAATCACTCTTGGACTTGATTACAAATGTACTAATCCTAATTGATTAATTAAGCTGCAAAGTTACATACAGTAATGTAGGTTAAAAAATCCCCACCATATGTGTGCTAATGTCCCAAAATACATTTTCATTGTGGAGATTAATGCTGATACTTCGCTCTCAGCTGTTCATCAAGGGTCTAACAAGTAGGGCTGCACTAAACACAGATTTCCCCCAAACTGGAGACTCTGCAGTATAACAATGCTGCAAGCTGTAACAGCAGTAAGGGAAATAAAGATTAGTAATCAAACCCTCTGGAATACTTCTCGGAGGAAATGAAGAAAGGGCTGAAATCTAAACTTGACCTTCCTGACGAGCTCAAGAACCACACTTCTGCTGGGGCAACATCGGGTGCAGAGCAGTCCTCACCTCAGAAGGGGTAACAGAAAATCTCAAGTTTTAGGTGCACTGAATGCACAGAGTGGCAGCGCTCCAGCAGTGCCAATCAAAGCCTCAAGACTTTAACTGGTATTTGCACACCATCTCTTTGTGCCACAGTTGCAGTCACCCTGCTCTAAACCAGGTCTGACAGGCTTGGAAGCGAAGATTACTCCAGAGAGGAGGCAGCTGGGGAAGGCCTGAGCCAACCTGTGTGGGGAGAGGGGCCCAGATAACCTGGAGCTGGAGATGAAAGAACTACATAGGAAAAAAACCTCCAGTGACCTCCCCGTTGTGTCACCTTAGCAAAGGCCAGGTTTGCCGGGCTTTTATTTGCCATGGTTTCAATCCTCCGGAAAATATATTTGTGAAATCTAAGGTGACTTGATGCATAAATAATGCAATTGGGATCACTCAAAACCCATTACATTCATTGCACATCCAGTGCAAAGCTCACTATTGTATTTATAACAATACATCTTTGGATGACACGTTTTAGATTGACTTGTAGGAACTTTTTACACAATCAATAAATGCTATCTCCAAATTAATTGCATGGATATTTAAAAGTGTACTTCTGCTAGTACCAGGCATCGGGCACTGGCAATCGATGCACTCTGCTGTATAATTATTATCGTAATTTTCATTTTATTTTTGAGTGACACTAAAAGGAAAAAATACCATGTTTTTAAAATACAAGAACTGCTATATGTGTACTTTGAAAAACTGGGGTATATTTTACATTTCTATATGATGACTTAAGATGCTAACTTCAGACAGCCTTTTTGAGGTATCTTGCTATAAACAGACTCATAAAAATTACAGTAGGTTGCCTTAGCTGAAATTCAAGTAAGTGTCATAATGCCAATATGAGCCATTGAGATGGAGTCTTTCAAAGTATGTGAGGTTGGTTTTCACTTTCAGCTGGTCTCCAGTGTTATCAGAAAGGACCGATTCATCCTGGAAGGCAGCTATGAAAGGAAAATTATCCCAAGGTTCCCAAGTAATGCCAGAATAACACCACCAATGCAGTATCTCAGTAGTACAGAACCAGAGTGAGCATCTGAAGATTTCCAGAAAATAATAGGATTTTTTTAAAGCCTCTTATACAGGCTTCTATGTTTTGCTTGGCAAAGTCTGTGAAAAATAATGTGGTCTATTTCATGTTTGTTTATGGTTATTTTTGTCTTCAGGATGCGATGCAGTAATGTATTTTTGACTGCATACATGTATGCATATGCCCTTCCTAAGGTTTAACACTTTAGCTTCTCTTTCATCAGGTCCAGGGACCATAATCCAAAAGTAATTGTCCAGTATCACTTAAACTGTCATCCGAGTACACAGCTATTAAACAGAGCCGAGCTGATAAAAGGAAATGGTGAAATGCATCGATGGCTGAGAGCTGGAACAAATTTATCAGCCTTTTCTATGATGCATTATCACCAGTAACTGGTGTGGCAAAGTGGAGAGGGCACGATCTTGAGGAGCTACTAAAGGCCTATTTTTCCCTGAAGAAGTTTGCACTATTCGGAGTGAACCGTTCTCCTTTGTTTTGTAACACCTTCCTCAGCCTTGCAGGACACGGCACTGGCTGCAAGCCAGTAAAGCAAATCCTGCAAGAGGCTGCAGTTCAAATGAAAGGGATGTGAGCTTGGGGGAGGAAATGCACATTTATTTGCATAGTCATGCCTGAAGAGCATGGGGAGCTGAACCTTTCGGCACAGTTCAAGGATCTCTCAACAGGACTGTGCCGGCCTCACTCATTGCCTCTGCTGAGAGTGCAGGAGAGAAACCAGCAGTAACCTTAACTCAAACGACTCTACAGTGAAAAAAAGGAAAGTTAATCAAATCTGTTTTGCTAAAAATGTAGCAAAACCATTTTCCAGGATGTCTTCTGCTCTACAGGACTTCACATAAATCCAGGAAAACTTCATCCAAACACATCTTTTGTTTTAATGGCAAGACCCTAGGCCCATGAGATTTCACAACTTTATTGTAAATTTTACATTATCTACCATTCTTTGAGCCCCACTTTTTGGAATCAACTGACTCAATGGCATATGCCACTTTTGCTCCAACCAAAGAAATTTCCTAGCCATCAGGATTTCAAAGAGCAGTTGGAAAACAAGCTCTGGAACCCCAGGAAAAAGAACAAAAATTAATAGAATTCCGTTTTTATCCTTCTTAAATCTCATCACCTCAGCTCCAGCCTTGAACACCTGTGAATGATGGCATTAAGACCCTTAATGACACCGCAAATAAGCTTCTGTTCCTGGCCCAGAATCTACACACGGACTCAGAGAAGAAGCTCCCAGCACGCGTCAATGCAGATGTGATGAGGAGCACAGGCACCACCTGCAAAGAGACACTTTCTTACAGCACCTGGTGTTTTTTTCCCAACAATACTGACTGCACCAAAGAGACAAAGCTCAAAAGGCAGAAAACCAACACACTTTGGGACTTGAAGGCAAGGCAGCTGACTGAAGCTGTGACCTCGCATGCCAGTGAAAAAATGTAAGGCTTGTTACTACATGTCTAGAAACCCTTTCCGAAAAAACTCTCAAGTGCATTCATTTTAGCAGGCATCCGTTCAAAGGACTGCACTCATTTTGTGCTTTTAACTCAATATCCGATTATAAACATGCAAAAAAATACTTGATTCTGTCATGAAGTGAGCAATTTTGTTGTTTTGTTGTTTTATTGTTTCCTTCAAAACAGGTGATAGCTGCAAACAGAGCAAAACCAGGCTAAAAGCATTAAATGCACAAAAGTTTACCTTTGTTTCTTCTGTGGTGCATCACTATCTGACAGCTCCCCACTGGTGAGTCATTCAGATCCACGGTCACAAAGTCCATTAGGATCTTGCAGTGAATTCTATTATCTGATTGTTCTAACATTTCTAAGAGGATAAAGTGGCACGGCCACATTCTCCATTTCTAGAATGCAGTGATAGTAATAGGCCCAGAACTTGAGCAAGTACTTTGCAATATTCAAGTGCTGTAAAACACCGTGAAATCTAAGTCAAAACTTTGAGACCCCTCAAAATTGTTCTGTTTTTCAATATTTAGTTAAGCTTATCTGGGAAATTTATGCCAGTGGGAATCATACACATTCATCTGCAGATTCTTGTTCAAAGGACAAGTCTTATAATTTCAGAATATATTCTTCCACTTTAATTGAACCCAGGATGTTGAAAGCATACTGTACAACTCAGTGCTTTTCCAATATCATCATTTCCTTCGAAACTGAGTGGTTTGAGTGGTTGATTGTTATGGAAATGAATGAAAAATGTCAAGAGATTCTGAATTTCGAGTGTTCTGTTCCTGATATCAGATCAGACTGAATTGTAGCATGTAATTAATGGTGTATCTGCCCAATCTACTCAATTACACTGTTTTTAGAAACTAAAATAAATATTTCTTGTATGTATACACCCAGATGGTTAACTTGCATTTGCTGTATAACCTATAACTTTGAATATCTTTGTATGCAGTTAGATACTGAAGCATGCTGTTCCATCACCATAGTTTCTTGAATTTAATATGGCATTAATTCAGCAAGTCACTAAAAAAGCATTTGAGATAAAACAAACAGTAAGAATTTCACCTAATCTAAGAAGTTCAGTAACAAGGGAAACCTGTGGTTTTATAATCTTGCCTCAGAAGAGTCTTTCACATAATCACTCAAAATTTTAATTTCGCTGCACAGAATGAAATTCCAAATGGTTTTTGACAGTCAAAACTCTTATGCAAACCGATTTCATTTTAGTAGCTGAACATCAATTCATACCATAATGAAAAGCAAATCTTCTAAGTTGTCTCTCTCTCTTCCCTAGCATTTAATACAAATCAATGACACAACGTGACCACTATCACATCTCTCCTTGCAGATTTTCTTAGTTAGCGTCACACATTTAATCAACGATACTAAGATACTAAAATCACTTTGCTGCCTTTTTTCAATTTATCAAGATAGAGTGTCCCTCTGACTTTCAGTCAGCATGTAAGTTAGATATTACTGTCTAAATGTGGATTGATTTGAGGGCAATAGTTATATGTAAAATAGCATATACTGTATTTAACTTTAGTGATCTAAGACGAGCAGTAGAATTTTTGAGTACGTGTATCACAGAGGGTGTGGTAGATTATATTTCAATTGATCTGTTAAAAACTGTAAATTTCACTCAAGCTTAGTAAAACATTTTGCATATATAAACTGACTCCTAATTGTGTGATGACACTTGTAATAGTGCAGCAATCCCATGGATCTTTCTATTTTATTTGGCAAAGTGCTCTTTACTGTATCATTCGCTCTCTTTCTCTCTTGAGGTATATAAAGGTTTAACTGGAGCTCCAGGATACACGGCACATGGTCAGGAATTCATCAACAGCCAAGCAGCCTCTTTTTAACTCCTTCATCCTCTGGGCTTATGAAAAGAGCTGTTAATTCAGTGAGCAGCACTCTTACCTCTGTCCCAGTGCTGCTGGAGTGATCATCCTGATTCCTCCGCACTTCCTAAGTCTGCATAACTCCAGTGACATCATCAGTAAAACTCATCTCTGTGATAGGAAAATGAAGCCCTTTATCTTTTTGAGAGTGTTCTTTCTTACTGTAAAGGAAGTGCTTTTCCTGTATTGAAGCTATTAAAAATGTCAGAGTGCATTTTGCAAGGCCAGAAACATTTTACTTTTATGACCAAGTTCCAGTTTGAATAATTACAAGGACAAGTTAAAAATATGTCTTCAACTAAAAGGGGCAACATTTTTATACAGATGCTTTCCTTCCATGCTACATTTTCCCCACTGTGTCAAACACACATTTGCTCTTTTCTTCCTCTCTTAAACGTCTATATTCTCTTTAGCAGACACTGCATTTCATCCTGGAGGTGACTGCATTACACAGTGGATAAAAGAGACTCTTTTATAAATAGTAAAGTTAATTATTTCTTATTTCTTCATTTCCACCAAGATTAGCTGTTATAAATAAATACATTTACAGTCATCAAATACTACTGCCTAATTTCCCACTAGATTCATTCTCTACATTTCTTTTTCATAAAATCAGACTCAGCTTTTTTATACAAAGAGGTCACATGATTTTTAATTCCACTAGGATTATGTCTTTGGGTCAAAGCATAATTGCCTACAATAAATAGAAGCATAAAAGAGTGACTTGGAAATGGAGAGACAATATGCTGGACCTGTTTAAAAGACATCTGGTGCCCCAATTCACTGATAGCAATGCTGAAGGGTATTTGTTTTCCCCTGCTATGAGAAAATTCAATTTCCTTTGAACTAGAGGTAAATCGTATTTTTATCGATTAAAGGAAACAAAAAAAAGCAGACAGGTACCCAATTTTGTGGGTATCACACAGAGCATCTCTGGCCTTGCATATGGTATACAACTGCTTTAACTAAAATACTGTCGGTCTTAATTTCTTTAGACAGCAGCCAGATCTAGGGAGCCAAGTGTGTATCTGTGGGAAGACCAGTGGAGAAACAATTCGAAATCCTTACATTTAGTTAGCCTCAGGCTCTAACTACTATTCAGTAGAGCAGCTTGGCAGGAAAGGTATATAATGTTTTGTAAGGTAAGGAAGGGTCTCCATTCGCCACCCTGGCACCAGATGGAACTAATGAACTACAATTAAAGTAACATTTGCTTCATTCACAGATGAACTAACAGACTGAAAACTACAGGGGATGTACGCTCAGTATTGCTCTGAAAAGGACGTGCAAAGAGAGCTTTTAAATACCAATAGTTGTGTGCTAAGCAACCTCTGCACCTCTCTCACCAGTAGTAAATTCTCCTGAGTTGCTGTAGCCACCTGCCAGTCCCTAAACTACCCCAAAAAGCTCTTCTAAATGTCAGTCGCCTTTGCACTGGCTCCCAGACACACATCTGGCACTGACTGTAGGTGCTTTGCACAATAGACTTTCTGATCCCTCAAGGTTATTCGCATGAGGGGAGTAAATGCCTTTTCAATCAGCCATAGAGCAGCTGTGAACAGCTGGAACAATGAAGAACGGCCTGCCAGAGCTGGATCCTCTCCATTCAACTATCCTACCACTGTGGCAACACCTGACGCTCCGCAAAGCATGGGAAGGTGACAGAGATTCACGTGTCCCCCGCCAGTGTGGGGCAGCTGCCGTCCCCTTGGCTGCTACACCCCAGCACTGGCTCTGCGTGCCGAGGCCATGGGGGGCTCCAGGCAGCAACGTCACAAGGATTTACTGCCTTTCCTGAGGCCCCAGCCTGGCCAGTGGGAGCACTCCTGTTAACAGCAGCAGGAAACATTTGGAATAGTAACATCCAGAACTAAAATCTGCTCACGGCCGATGGGAAAGTTAATTTACTCCTGGACGGCAGACGCCACAAAAGGTTAGTCACAGAGACATAGGTCTGAACAGGCACTGTAAATACACCCAGCATCAGCTTAAGGAGTCTTACTCCTTTGCAAAAAGAGTTTCTTTTCTATCATTCCCTCCAGTGGGTTCACTGCTCTGCCTTTTATCCTGCATCCCATGGGGAAACACGTAACAGCTTTAAGTGTTCGGCAGAGTCACACCAGCCCAAGGGCAAGCCTGACCCAGCTACGGCTCTGCATGTCCAGAGGGTAAGATTACACTGCCGGGAGAGAAGGTGCCACAGAGAAAGGTGCCACTCTGTCCTCACCAATGTTGCCAGATTACCAACCTACTGGTCTACTAAAGGCTTACAGTGAGTGTTTCTAAACAAACACCTCTCAGTGCAGACGCTTCGGTCTGCCTGTAACAAAGAAAAGGCATTCCCACAAACAATTAGATTTCCCCCCTTCTCCTAAAAAAGAAAATGAAAATTTAGTGAAAAATAGTCTGTGTCCAGACAGTGTTCTAAGAATTTAGAAGACCAAGTGTTAATGTGCCAATGGGAGGAATGAATTTCATAAGAAAAGGCAGTCAACTAAAACTGCCAACCATACTCACACACTTAAATCCACTGGACTGTCGTCTTGACTGTCCCATCTGAGTTCAGTTATACTGAACTAGAACAAAGCAATTTCAGCCTTTTCTGAACTCAATTTTGGCACTGGAAGAATTCCAGATAACTTTGGACAGTAATCTCACTGCAGTGAGAAATGTCAAGACTTTTCTATATCCAAGTGAACTCTAATACAGCCTTGGATGGTTGTAGGACTTCTGTATAACGATTGAAAGCTTCCCAATATTGTTCAGTATAACTGGATCTATGGAAAAATACTTCATAGTTATTCCAACACTTGCTATCTGGGCAAACTTCTTTTTTTGGTACCTCTCTCACTAATTTTTCCCTGTCACTTTTTACCTCTGACCCAGGGTGGAATTAAATTTCAGATGCAGTTTTATGTTGCCAGAAACAAGTAATTCTTAAGAACCAGGATGGCAACCAGACTGAAAAGAGTACAATAAAGCAGTTGAACTTTCTGCTGTGATAAGAACAAATCACCTCTGTCACTCACGCCTTTACCAAAATCTTGAACCAAGTACAACAGCACTTACCTGTTTGATGATACAACATATCATCAAAGATATTTAACCACTATTTACCTCACCTTGCTTTTCTAACCAAGAACTAAATGTCTATGTCACTCATCTAGACCATCTGCAGTCAACTGAGAAGGGGTGGAAAATTTGCTTCACTCATCTTTACACTACTTTTTCAGAAAAATACTTTTCAGAGATGCTTACTGAGAACTGCCTGAAGGGAGGTGAGTGAACTCTCTAAACCAAACGCGTATCCTCCACACTGCAAAGTGACCCACTGAAAGTCTAACTGCATTAGGGATTTTTCATCTCAGCCTTATGTCATTTCAGTAAACTTCTCCAGATTTTATATTTAATATGTTAAGAATTCAAATTCAGTTAGTTAGCTATGTTTAATGCAAGCCCTTGGTTTCACTGTCTCTTGCCTGCAGTAGCTTCTGCCTTTTACATTAACATTCTGTACCAAGAAGCTGCACCCTACGACATTAAGGGTCTAAAAGTTTTATGACTGTATTCTGTAGCATTAAAATCAAAGAACCCAAATCAATGCTTCAGATCACAGAATGCTTCATTGGGAGTTTCTCACCATTAAAAAAACATCTTCTATGATCTATGTTGTAAATACACCCTCAATCAATTTTTAAAACGTGTATTACTCTGAGTGTGTAGTGATGGTAATAGGAATGGCAAGGCTGTCATGAGATATTCCTGCCCAAATGTCTCCCCTGAGTGGAAGATGTTTTATTGAACTGATATGTGAAACTATCAAGATAGTCATTACAAATACAGATACACACAGTTTGTTAGTTACAGCCAGACTTTTGTAGAACTGATGACTAAGTTTATTGCCACTAAGAATATTAAAAACTGATTCTGGAAAGCCAGCACTTCTATAACCCATAATGGTGCAGATCACATGATGAAATACAACTTATCTTCATATAATCTTCCACACAGTGGCTTATAAATACATTTTCCTTTGATAGATAAGGTAATGGTTCAGCAGACTTCTTTTTCCAAAAAATTTATTCAAACAGTAGTGAAGATCAGGCTGTTATATTAGCCTTGATATTACATGTGATTACAGGTGATTTTTTTAGAATCAGATGAGAAAGCAGAAAAGAAAATCCAGCCCATAAGCCAGTCTGAATGAAAACACACCACACCATTTTGAATTCTCCTCTTCTGTTGCCGTGCACAGGTATGTAAAAAATGAAAGCAAGTGTGAAATACAGGGTGGGAATGGCTGCTGATCTAAGCAGCCATTGAAAACAAAGTGAAAAGGGTCTAATGTTTCTGCTTGCATCTGCTGCCCATTCCATACCGGGCAGTGCTAGGCTGATACTTCTTAAACTGTAACATTTTAAGGTAATGTGGAGTTCAACTGTACTCTAAGTGGAGACGGCTCCTCTAGGAATTAGAAGAATCAATTATGCAGATTAGGCACAGCAGACATAACTTTTGTGTGAACCTTTAATTTGAAACCAATAGGTTCGGTCCTCAGAAGAAAAGCATGCACTTTGTAATTTTGACTTTAAACAGTATTTTCTCAGAAAATTTTTCACTGAGATTCTCTATCACATTGCCTTCCTATCCACTCCTTTCTTTTAGTTACTACTACTATTACGACGACGACTACTACTACTACTACTACTACCATTTTATAATGCTAAGATACCTGCAACACCAGCAATCATGCAGAACTTCATAATCATGTTTAGGGAAAACAGCACAAGAGATTTAGACAAATGTTACCAGAAAATCTCTACTTCTTCAACTAATGTAAACATCCTTCAGTAGCGTTTCCAGTTCTGCTTTCAGAAGAAAATGGGAATTTCAGTTACTTAAGTAGGGAAAAAAAATCAAGACACCTAAATTACTCAGGGAACTGTTTCAATTTCAGATGTAATACAGGCTATTTGGTCAGGGAGATGCTTTGGAAAATGTTTTTCCCTACATTTGTGCCATGTACACTGATAATAAATAGTAGTTACTGATGATCAAGAAATGTAAACAGGAATAAAACACTGGCAAAACCTAGCTGCCAGTTCTCAAATTTCGTAGAACGAATTGAAACATCTTCCTCACTTAGAGGAGAGTTCCTGATGAAGCATCCCATGTATCAATCCTGTCTGTGAACAAAAGTGCAACACAACGCCTGACCTCCTGACTTTGGTGGGGGATGTGCATGTTGAAAAACAGATTAGAGATCTGCTGTTCAGGCCAGGCTTGGATTTACAGGGATTTGGTGGCAGCGAGAAGAGGGGAAGATGGTGGTAATGGCTGGCTGAGAAAGCTGTAACACCACTCAATTCACAGTGCACGTGAGGAGAAATCTGCAGCACACAGCAAGTATGGCTTTTCTGCCTTTTCTAAAACAAAAAGTTTGCATCAGGTTCTATTAAGATGATGCCAGGTGGCATCTGGACACCACCACAGAGGCTTCTGAGCTTACAGTTCCCCACATTGCATAAGAAGAATAGCAGCGTGTTGTGGACTGTTTGCATGGGGATTTATTCAGCTGATTTCTTTCCTCTCATACTGTAAGATCACTCATAGCAGCTCAGAAATGTCTAATAAAAAGAGAAGTAGTGTATCTGATTCCAGTCATGCTGTTCTAAGGGAATTAATCGGAGTCGTCATTACCTTAAACACTTCCATTCTGAGTGGGTTTTATGACGAGCTCAAGAAAAGTAAATGCTGTTTCAAATAAGTACCTCTATATATTAAATCAAATAAATGAATGATAAAGTGCTGGCACTTTTTGGCTGTAATCCTGTTATTGCTTAGAGCCATTTCTAATGCAAATGAAGAATGATGTAGCAGAGCTATTTAGCAATTTTCTTTGATGGGCAATGTTAACTGCTGGGAAGTGGCAGGAAAGCAACTGCTTGAATATGGAGTGCTCCAACATGTCTTGTAATATTCCTTCCCAAATCTAATGATCACACCTCCCTCCTGCAAAGTGTTATCTTTAAACAAGGCTCTGCTGAGCAATACAAGCCTATCTTTGCACAGAGGCCAAGACACAAGAGCTGGGTCTAGTCATACAAAATTTTAGGAAACACGGAATTTCTACTGAATTCTTTTGAGAAATCCCAATTCTTTCTGCCCATAAAAATGCACTTGATATGGACATGATCACCACTTGGTCACCCAGGGCTCCCTACCAGGTAAGCATGAACTTGCAGAGGTACGAATAAACACTCATGCCCTCTGAATGTCAGGGTAGCGTATTAGAGACAATTAGGAACCCTAACTGGGTACCTTCATACCCCTGCCACAGACTTGCAGGATGGTACCTCTGTGCAACTTGACAAATAACTCCCTGTATGAGTTTTACAATCAGGAAAATGGGGAAATTAAAGCTGATTTAACGTCCTGCAGTGCTTTAAGGTCTGTGGATGATATGCACTATGAAATGCTAAATAATATTAATGAAACCTAACTAGTGAAAGAACACTGACTTCAGTCTTTGGAAGAAAGATGGGCTTGGGAATGGTCCGTCTATTTAATAAAACATTACATAAGGCCAGTAGGAGGTTGTCATCAAGTAAGAGCATACGTACCAAATGTGGTAGATTATATGTCTATCGTAAATTCAAGCATAGAAAACTTCTTTGGAGACTGCAAATTATCTGGACAATGTGAAATGGTGCATAAACATCAGCTTTAAAATGGAATAGCATGTTGTCTCTTCAGGATATATACGGAGAAACAATAAGCCACATCTAACCTCAATTTCTTGGGCTTTGATGTCTGTGTCATAAATGTGAGATGTGGCACTGACTGGAAACCCCAAGCTACCAGGATGTAACACTGCTGGCTGCAGCTCCCATTCCAGGCGTACAGACCCCAGAACACAACATCAGGAGTGAAGTGCCACAGAGAGGTGGCAAGAAAGACAGATCAGCCCCCCCACCTGCACAGTCACCCCCAGCACGCTGGACAGCCACCCTGACAGCACCGTCACACTGCAGTGGGGTCCTTAGGAGAGAGTGTTCCTGGGGGCATTCCGAGACACCCAAATGCACCTTCCCCAGCCCTCAGCACACACTGCCACACACCTGGTGGGGGAAAGTATTTATACTGCAGCATCCTAGGGAAATACAACACATTCTGAAGTGAATGAAAACGTCAATAAAACCATTTCCCCTAGGACAACAGGTCCGGAAAACTGGGCAGACCTTGCTGAAGAAAATGGCCGAGAAAAAGAAACAACTCAGAAAGATGTTTTCCAGTTAGACTGACCAAGCTTGAAGGATGCTAACCAGCATTTCTGCAGCACTGCATTTTTGCTCAGACTTTTCTATCTGAAGAATGACTTCAGAAATGGAGAAGCAGAGCTTGCTGAGATCCATATGTTGCAGTGAGAAGAGTTGTAACTCTGAGCACTTTCCACAAGACTGGGCAGGGCAATCTGTCCTCAAAGGGCATATTTACAGGAAATCATCAAAGATAAATTTGTGCTTTCCATGTTCCTGATTGGAGCAGATTGCTCTTGTAGGTCCTCAGGTTTCCTGCTGTTTTCAATACTTTGCACTTTAAACTGTCTTACAACTGACTTTGGTCTTTTTTTTTAATTTATTAAAAAACACTTCCATCCATTTAACTAGTTGATGCTTTCACAGCCCTTTGAAGTTGTAAAGCACTGCAAATTTAGAAACTGTTCTTAATAATCACTTGGACAAATGGATCCAGAAAATTGCATATTGATGGCAGGAGTTTATGTTCTTTGCAGTCAAATATTTCCTCACTCGCTTCATGCAAAATTGCTTCGCCAAACAGATTTTCCCAAGGCTCTCTCAATAATGAATCTAACTTTCTTTTGTCTCTGGCTCTTCTCCGAACATATCAGGAAAGGCTAAGGCATAATGACATAGGTCTGCTGCCTTCTGTAACCCTCTGGGACTGTTTTCTCTCATGTGATTGTTTGAAAATCAGCAGTTTTCTGCCAGGAAATAAAATAAGCCACTTTCCTTCCAAGTAACACTAAAAAAATCTGAATGCCACGGAGCCTGCTCACTCATGCAGCATTAATTTTTGAAAGAATCAATTTTGTAATCTTTCAATTATGGTTTATTATAATGATAATAATCACTGTGAAAGCAAGTTTTCTTCCATTGCTAGTGCTGGTGGCTGTCATCAAACCACTTTCAGCAATGCTGAAAACACCTGGACTAATAAACCAGGCATTATTTATTTATACTTTAGTTTCACTTATTTAGAAATGTATTAAGCATCAATTCCCTTAGCAGTTGGTGATGTTACAAAAACTAAAAGCAAATAAATTATAACTGCAGACCTAAAAGCCACTGCCAGGCTGGCTATCTGGTACTGCTATAATAAAAAAGTGCTTACAGAAAGCAAAGCACATGCACTCTGCTCACTGCTAGCACATGAAGTGAGCCTGTGTGAACACTCCTGTGCTGGGAGCCCACAGAAAGGCTGCCCAACCTCAGGCAGGCAGGCACTCCCCAGATCCCTTTGCTTTTCACTTGGCGATCACACTGTGCTGGGTGGTTGGCACACTTGAGAGCTGATGTGAAGCAACTGTGAAAGCTCCTATATTCACATATATAAAAATTGCCTTATAACAGCTTCAAGCCTTAATCAATGCTCACATATACAGAGCTACATACATGTGTGACAGGGAACACGCACTGCTCATGCAGCAGGTCAGGCCAGGGCTTAGCATTTAACAGCAGGAGCACAATGGGTTTATATTACGTTCACATTTTACAATAAAAAGTGTACAGAAAAATCACTTGGTTTCTGATCAAAATCTGAGCTCCCTGCTGTTTTAATTCCTGTAACCAACAATCATCAATAAATAATCATGCACAGCTTCTACGCCCCACTGTGATATTTTGTTTTTGTTTTAAGAACTGGATGTACAGAGTTGAGATCTGCGGTTCCAGACCTGCAGACTTTCAGGTGTTCTGCATCAGGGTTCAAGTGAATGAGGAAGCACAAGGGCAAGGGCACAGAGGGAAAAGCTGCTCTTCATCAGATACCTTGCAGGTCTGTGAGCTGTTTTAAAAGAGATTGTGCTGAAAACAGGAGGTGTGTTCGAGGCAATACATTTCACAATAAAAGGACAGAAGGCTGAAAGAAGAAAGGTATATAGATGACATAGTTACAAACAATGAAGCAGGAAATAAAAGAGGAAAAAGTGTCAAAAATAGCTGTAAAAAATGTCAGAGAAGGAAAAAATATTTCAAGAAAAGCAAGGAACATGTAATACAGAAACAAGTACTCCATCAGGAAGGGTGTGGTCAGCAGGTTGAGGGAGGTGATCCTCCCCCTCTTCTTAGCCCTAGAGAGGCCCCATCTGGAGTGCTGTGTCCAGTTCCGCGGTCCTCAGGATAAGAAAGACAAGGAGCTACTGGAGAAGGTCCAGCAGAGGCCTCAAAGATGATGAGGGGTCTGGAGCATCTCTCTTATGAGGAGAGACTGTGGGAGCTGGGTCTGTTTAATCTAGAGCAGAGCACACTGAGAGGGGATCTCATTAATATAAGCATCTCAAAGGTGGGTGCCAGAAGGACGGTGCCGGACTCTTTTCAGTGGTGCCCAGCAACAGGACAGAGGAAGGCGTAGTGGCCATAAACTTAAACACAAAAAGTTTCATGTCAACATGAAGAAGAACTTCTTTACACTGAGAGTGGCAGAGCACAGGAACAGCTGCCCAGGAAGGTTGTGGAGTCTCCGGCACTGGAGACATTGCAAACGCATCTGGACGCGTTGCTCTGTAACCTGCTCTGGTGACCCTGCGTTGGCAAGGGGGTTGGACTGGATGATCTCCAGAGGTCCCTTCCAACCCATAAAGTTCTGTGATTCTGTGATACGAAAGAGAAAATGAAGGAGAAGCATGGAAAAGAAAGAGTTTATGACCAAAACACAGTGACAACATTACAGCTTGTGATTTGAGTTAGCTAATCCAAATGGAAGAGTCTGAGATAGGTGTAAGAGAAGGCTTGAAAGTTGGAATGCTTCAGGAATTACTTGGAACCAGGCCTCAAGACTCACAGACAGCGTGTGTCTTAGAATGTACTGAGCTGTCCGGGCTTCCAAACAGCGCCTCAGACAGTAACCGGGCTCTGAACACCCTGACCATGTACACTGTGGCTCACAAACTCAACTCACCATTTAGCTCACTGGAACATAAACTAATTAAATATCACACTATTAGACCAAAGACATTTTCTATTGATGTAATCTGATATAATACATAGTAAAATCAATGCAATTATACTTTTAATGCCTAGTTCATTCGTAACTGCTTAATTAATATCTCTTAATTCTGTTTTGAAGTGAAACGGATTAGAATATATAAATTCCACCTCCATGAGTTTGGCATTTAAAGGCAACATTCAAATAAATCATTATGATTACAAAAAAATGCAAAATATTGCAAAGTGGAGGACAATCTTACTTCATCTTTAAAAATCAGTGTTGTATGATCTGTATATAAAAACACCAAAGTGTCTTAATTCTAATTAGTCTTCTTGCTATTAAGATAATTTGGGAGTTCTACCTATGCATTCCTGAACTAAACACTCTTCACTTAGAGCTCAGTATCCCAACATACAAAATGAGAGGTTTCTCTATCCATGCCAAAGCCCTGTTTGCTATTTGTTCTTGCATGTTCCAACTCTGGATACAATAGAAAAGGAACTTGCTCACCTGCCTGACAACTCCTTGTAGCCAATACTGAATCAAAATTGCCACAGATGATAGGTAATGTTCCCATTTGCCATTTCTCATTCATGCAAAGAGAGACAGTGTTCTGCTGACTGACTCACTGTCAAGCTGCCTTCATTTTTGTAACACTTCAAACATGGAGAAACTAAACTTATTTTAAAATTTATGTTCAGTGCAGACACATTGCAAATTTGACTCCCTCAGATAACTTAGTTTCAAAAGTGTTCTTTGTGAAGACTGTGTACCATTAAAAAGATAAAAGATTAAAAAGAACATGCAACCATTGGTCTTAAAACAGTTGTAATTTGAAGCACATAGAGAGTGGACACAAACTTTACTGAAGCATGCCAATCTACAATTCTGTGCAAAACGTTTTCTTTATGGGAAGAGCACAAGTATTGTAAAATGTAATTAGATATAATCTTTCCTGTTTTCATTAGCTATTAACTTTATGCAAAGATAAACTAAAGCATAATGAGTCCTTTCATTATCACGTAATTGATATTTAATGGTTACATTACAAGTAATAGGATACTATACATACACCTCTCATATTAGTGGGCAATTATTTTGAACTTCCTATTATAATCTACGCACAAAGAGCAACGTATTAATGCCACCATTTCAGCATAATGATGACCGTGGTTTTGAAATCAGTGTGATAGCCTCAAGGGAAAATGTAAAGTAATAATGAAGATAATGTTTATATTATATGTCAGTCTCAGGCCTGGAACACAGACCAAAGAAGTTTAAGGAAAACATGTGGAGCTGCTCTTCTTTCTGCTATCCTGAAACTGGTCAAATTTATATGACAGCAGTGGTTATTATTTCCAAAACAAAAGAAAACTATCAAGTGATCCAAAACTAGGAGCTTGGAAGGGAAACTGGAATAAGCCTTCCCTCAATGTATCATTTCCAAGTACCATCCTAAACCATACCCAGAAATAGTGCATGAAATCCTACATTTCCCACTGATAAACACTGAACTGGCTTTAGTTACTCATCCTTTCATTGCCTTCCTCCTAACCCAGCAAAGTAGTGTAGCTTGGCAGGAAGGGATCAGACAAGATCTAAGCAGTACATAAAGTTTGAGGATACCCTGGGGATGTCCTCTATATAAATGAAGTTTCATATCCAAGAGGTACTCCATGAACAAGACTCAAAATACCTCTAGGAGTGTGAAGGCTCTGGGATGTAACTGCAGCTGAGAGTCCCTGGCACATTCTGTACAGTGAAGCTGAAATCCAGCTCTCTCGAACACTGTGCATTCTTGGAAGGGGAAGTAAAGGCAATTTAAGACCATGAAATTAGCCCCAAGGAGTTAAGGACCACTAGTTGCTTCTACTCCAAAACAAAATGTATTTCAACAGTGTCATCACTTATATAAAGTCAGAGCAGCACAACCAGAGCAAGCAAAAATCCACAACCAGTGAGCTCTGGCAAAGAAACAATTCTCCCTTGAAAAAAGAAAAAGCTACACATGACATGACAAACACTAGTCACATTTCTTAATGGACTAGAGAAAGGTGTGTAAAGAATGCTAAAATGCATAGAATAGAATATGCACATAGAATACTGATAATATA
>VYZQ01064819.1:3638-21605 GCA_013400655.1 Mystacornis crossleyi | reverse complement strand
TTTTGTTGCCAAAAGTGTTTTCATTGTTTCCCTCTGAGTCAGAGCATAAAAGGCTTTGTCTGTAATTTGCAGTTGGGGCAGAATAGAGTCAGGCAGTCACTTTTAGTATTTTCAAAACCATTCTTACAGTTTGGATCTTCAGAAGCCTTTAACATTGCAAATTACTAATATAATTTTTAAAATCATGTTTTAATAAAGATTTTTTTTAAATTGAGCCCAGATTTCAGCACATGTGCAGCAGAATTCCATAGCTAAAATGAAATAGAATCCAGATGTGGTATTTTCCAAGCAAAAGGACGAATGTTTCATGCACACCCATTCAGAAAAGCAGCCATGTGAAGGTGAAATTCACTTCAGACTATCTGAGGTCAGCTCTGCCTATGATTCACTTAAATCTCATTAAGACTTTTTTTAATTTTTACCAAGTTATTGCATAGCTTTTTATGCTTACATGCTTGGAATGTCATCCTACGTAGGAAATTATTAATTCAAGGTGTTTATGAGCTTTACTTACCAATCAGAGGACCCAGCTCTGTGGTTCCTGGTGCTCTTTTATCTTCTTCCGTTTACCCCAGCCCTTCCTACCCTTATTCCTTTTTAATATTTGAACTTTAAAAAAGAAAAATACTAGCCAAAATGCTGCATCAGAGTGCCATTAAGGTAGCAAGGTTAAATAAACCTCAGAAATACAAAAGTTAATGTTCCACTAGGGGCATTAATTCTGACACACTGCACATACTTTATTTTTTTTTTAATTCCCGTTTTTCTTTGCTACATGAATATTTTAGTAGATTGCTTCTAGTACACTAAGATATAGAGCACAATCAAATAGATGCTGGCTTTGGAGAAGGAATACTTCCCCATGCATGACTTCAGCTGTGTAACCTAAAAAAAAAATAGTCACTAGCATCAGTGGAGCTTTATATTGTCTACAAAACTGGTGACATGCAGCAATAATCTGGGGCAGGGCTGGCTAGCTTTGCAGACACTGTGGTTCAGCCCCACCAGGACTTCATAAACATTACTAGAAGCTTTTTTCTTGTGCCCAAATGTATCAGAAAACAGAATGGCCATCTAAATTTCTCCTGAGTGCCCCTTCTCAGGCCTTTGCAATGAACAGGCTGTTCCTCACTACACTTTCAAAAGCTCAGGTGCTGTCACTTTTTTGCAGTCCAGTAGCACCAAGGTTGGTGAGCTTTTTGTCTCTCTGCATCTAAACACACTGGAGGATCAGTCCTGGAACTAATTCATTTGGAACAAAGCAAATCCAGCAGAAAAGATTTCTTTTCTCCTTTCTATTGTTTTATTTTGCCAATTTTTATTTTTAAAGTATATACCTGTGATTACTTAGGTAACTTCTGGAAAACACAAAAATACTGAGTCTGATTAAATTTTTGTATCTCGAGTATATGGAGGAGCCTCTGCGAAATTATTAGCCGTACCTATATAGCCTATCTGATATAGCCTATCTGATATAGCCTATCTGTCAGTTCAGCCCGTGGTTTAGGGTTGCTCACGCTCTGCCCCAACACCAAAAATCTTGTTAGCTGGGTCACAGGGCCTGCTGGAGCTCCGCCCGGCAGGAGCCGCTCTGGCCAGGCTCGCTCAGGTTTGTGAGGCTGCTCATGGCACAGAGCCGTGGATCAGAGNACCCCCGCAGGTCTCTGCGCTGTCCCTCTCACCTGAGCACTCGGGCTGAATCCCTTTGCCAGAGCTGGGGCCGAGTTCCTCTGAAGAACCTCAATAAATTTTTCAGATACGCCTCTGGCAAGAACAGCATTAACCTTCTCCACTAATTGCTAAGCTGTCCATTTAACAGCCACTCACCCTTTCAATCTCCAGTTGAAAATAAATATTTTTCTTCCCTTTTCCTGTTCTTGGAGTTGAATTCCAATTCTTGAGAAGTAAAACCTGCTCACCAGAGGTCTTTTCCCATAAAAATTTCTTCACCTGGCTTTTTTTCAGTTGCTTTTGTTTTGGCACTCACTTCAGTACAGGCTTTTGATATTTTCTGTGTATCTTGCTGGGAGACTGGCTGTTAGCTAGCATTTTAATCCAGCTGAAATCAATCAACAGGGGAAGGGAAGTTTTCCGAGATGGGTAATTATCACAGCTGTATTGAAGCCCCAGTGTGCAAGAGGCACAGGCTTCAGCACCTCTGAGACGTATTTTCATTACCAACATCATCTAAAATCACTGCACAGCTACTGAAGTTACCAGGGTCATTTTTCCAAGAGCACAGTGGGGCCCCCCAGTTTCACTGCATCTGCAGTCGGTGCGGAACGGCCCCACTCAGCTGTGACTGCTCCCTTCCCCTCAGGTAAGCTCTGCCCTTTTCTGCTCCTGCTCTGAGCACGCTGCCGATGCCCTACACCAACCCAGAACCACCACACTGACACCTGACAAGAAAGAAATGTCACTGCTTGCAGAAAGAAAGCTTTATTAGTTCTGTGAAGGGGACCCCTAATTCACAAATCAATTTTATTGGTTCTATATGGAGCACTAATCCTTTTAAGACTTCTGACATCCACTTTTCTGTCATGATGCCTGCTGAAGTAAGAACTAAATTCAGACCCATAAGCCAAAATCATTGGAGGAAATACTGTCTAAAAAAAAGCAAAAATCTTTCACCACAATTCACAGAAAAAGACAGCTTGACAGATAGGTCTTGTAACTGAAGTTTCTCTCTTGTTTCTTGAGCTCCTCTCTAGTCACTTCCAGCAGTATCCTTTGTGTTTTATATAAAAACAAATAAATTCTCAAACCTGTGACTAACATTTCAGACTCATGGCTGAAAAAAATTTAACTTCAGTTTCCTGTTTGTTACAAGTAACGTTTACTCACCCCTAAGCTGGAAGTCGGAGAGATGCTGGGGAGCCACGTGTAGCAATTCTGACTGTGAATGGAAATGTTTTCACACGAGTTCGAGTCACACCCCTGGTCTCCCCGGCCTGGCCCTGCTCCGCGGCCATCCCTGCTGAGCCCTGAGGAGCAGCAGCTCTGACCAGGCACCGGGGCCCTGCGTGCTGCTCGCTTTCTTCCCAGAGCTCCTTCGCTGCTCCAGGGAGCAGAACCAACTCCAGGAGCTGCAGGCGCTGAGTCGCCACCAACATCAAAGAGACAAACGGAATAATAACGGTGACAGCTCCGGTATTTCACAGAACTAGGCTGCAAACGGCAGAAATAACACAGCACAATCTTCAGGGCTGCTGAGCAGCCACTGATTCCGTTTGGGATCCAGAGGAACGAGCTCCCTTGCACTCCTCAGTTTAAAAAAGGGGTTTTGTTAGAGGAAGGCACTGGGGGTGCTTGAGCTGCTCAGCAGAGCAGCCAGGCACAGGCTCGGAGTCAAATCCCTCAGGCCCCTTCGAATGTGGCAGCCAATTTACTCCCCACACGGCATGAAGTGACATCAGAGCGGGTGTGCGGGTGTGTCACTAAAGGAAATGAAGCTCTGGACTCTGCCACACACCTTGATCTAAGGGGTAGAACTTTCATCCTCAACGAACACGCATGGATTTTACTTCTGCTCCTGACTCCGAGCAGCAGCCGATGAATTCCTGCAAATGCTCATGTGCCCCCTTCTCCTCCTACACTTGGTCTTGGCTGCATAGACAGTCAGTCTGATGGCACAAGGAATGTACTTTAATCAGCACATACACAGTTCCTTATCTAATCTTGGGTGATTTCTAGGCAGAACTATAGCAAATTAAAGGGAAAAAAAAGGACAAAACTAATAACTGCAGAGGCCATTTCCCATTTTCCCAAATGTTATTTGCACTTTCAAAATAATGGTGTGAAACTGAACGAGAACTACTTACAGTCACCTGAGATTATTGCTTTCTTGTGGGTGTCATTTATAACCCAGGAAGGGGCTGCTAAATGAAAGCATTGCAGCTACAGGGAAAAAAAAAAATCTAGGCTGCAACAGCAACTAAATTCAGAGTGATTTTTTATCCCACGAGTGGGAAGGGAGGTGGAATTGTTCCTTTTCTATCACCCCCAGTGTTTTACAGTCTGCCCCCTCACTACAGACCCTCACAAGAAGGCAGATGTTCCCAAAGCACCGTCACCTCTCACAGGCCTTCCCAAAAACCTCCAACTGCCTTTGGAAGGCACAGCCTTTGCCAGAATATAGGAGGTCTGGGCTCAAATCACCCTTCTGCCTAAGGGATTGCAGTTTCCATTTTTGCAGAAAAGCGTTTTGACTCCCTGCGTGATGCTCATTCTTGCCTGTTGAACCTGTTCCACTCATATTAAATAATTAAGTATTCTCTGGCTCAGAGAGAGAAGGTGAACTCCACAGATTAGTCACAAGGCACTCCCCGAGAGAGGACAGTCCTACCTAATCCTTGCTTTATTAATATTTCTGAATTTATATTAAATATTCAGTAGAGCGGGGACTGAAACTCAAGCCTCACTTCAAATCCCCATCAAGCCTGACAAAATTAGGGCCACAACCAGAAATGGAGGTACCTCAGGAATTTTAATACTGAGAAGGCAGTTCCAGGGGCTGCAGCACTGATTTTGGCTTAGGCACCTAACCAGGGGTTTAGGAACCCGTGCCTTGCTAAGGCCTTCCACAGATCAAGTCCCTTGTCACCTCCGTTGCTTCCAGATTCTAAAAATACAAAAGAAAAAAAATACTTCCCAAAAAATAAGTGCTGAACCAAAACATGTCCTTCTGCTTGTCTTTAGTGCAAGTTACTAAAAACAAATACAAAGAATTAAAACACAATGTCCTGGAAAGCTGAATTTTAGGAGTTTGTGACTTCCCCAGGGAAACTGAACCTGCAGTGGGATTTTTTGATTCTTTTTCTACAATTCCTTTCTCCAACTTTTTTTGATACTAGTTCTCTCACTGCACTGCTGCTGAGACACCATTCTCTGTTTCTCAATCCCCAAGCCCAAGGTAAGAGCTAATTTCCCACTGAACTTTGCCATTAAGTCATCAAAGAAAACGAGAGCTTATTCTGACAGTAGAAGAACGTTCCACAGCCAATCCCGGAGTGTTAATAGGTGGGTTTGGACCAGGAGACCTGGGCCGGGTGCCCCAGCGCGGCCGCTCGTGCCCGTTCCCATTCCCAAGAGACCCAGAAGCTTCTCTGCTCTCAGAGGAGTCACCGCTGCTGGAAGGAGACTGGGGCCTGCTGCTCGTGCACGGCCTTGGTGCATATTTGTGTTCTATTTCTCAAACACTGCGTGAGTCTGGGCTTCCTTTCACACTCTGCTTCTCCTGAAGCATCGCTTGAACCTCAGGAGGGGCCCCGGTGGAACAGAACACGTTTTCTCTTTTCCATGGCAACTGCTAAAGGAGCGTGCAGGACAAATATCCGCAGTCAGACGGGCACGTCAGCTCTGCTGGGAACAACCTCGGGGGAGCAGTGACACGGTCCCGCAGGATAAATTCACCGTCAGGGCTGCCAGGTACACGGAATGGGCAGGGCGTTTGTTTCAGTCACAGGTCACACTTTTTGGAAGTCCAAAAAATGCGGCTGCTGAAAATGAATGAGGCTCCAGAAATGGATGACTGAACAAATTTCCCAGGAGTGGCTGTTGATGACCATGGCCAGAAGCCAAAACAATTAAATTCTTAGAAAATCATGTGGAAAATGAAAGCAGTTTAAAAGGAAAAGAACTGGCCCTGATCCTTACAATAGTGAAGATTTATTCATTTCTTGAACACAAATGGTTCACTTGCCTATTTCCCACAGTGGAAAGTTCTTCCCTAAAAGATTCTGGAGTTACTTTATAGAACTTAGAGGGGGAAAAAAAGACAAGAAAATATCACCCATTTCCATTACAGGTTTTCTTTAACAGTCTCACAAAAGCAAATTGACCAGAAAGTCTGGAGGGATTCATCTGGGTTTTTAAAAAGAAAATAAATTGCAATTTTCTAACGGGTAAGGAGGTTTTTTGGTGTTTTTTTTTTTAACATATCATGGTATTATTAAGGGTCAGTTTGTCTCCAAAGGTAGGACAAAAGAGCAGCATTTTGTTCCCACAACCAGACAACAAAAACTATGGAGAAGGATTTGGTTTCATAGATATCCAGTTTGCCATGAGCAAGCCCTGGGTTGAACAAGTGTTAGTTCTCTCTAGGCCAAAGATATCAATAATTGACAAATACGACTGTAAAGTCAGTTATAGGAGCAACAGGATAACCCAGCCTGGGCTGCTCTGGACACTCTGCATGTGTGAAATGAGTCTGATCCTTCAGATTCCTCTCTTCTTCTAACGCAGAACTGGTGCCTAACCCTGCATGGGCTCAGCCCAGGAGAAGGCACTGGTGACAGCTTATTCCCAAAAACCTCACTACCTGTCTCTTTCAAGGACAAAGAAGTGGAAATGTCTCAAAGGGCCAGATCCCGCCGCTGGCTGGAGCAGGTGAGATGTGAGCTACTTTCTTCTTTTGACATTTACCTAATTATATCTTCCCCTTCTCCCTTGTTTCATCCTTTTTCCAAGCTCCCAACGCAGCCCTTCTCCCATCCCATGACGTTCTGTACAGGCTGTCCCCAGGCAGATCGTCCGTGTGAGGCACGGCTCTACATCAGCCCAGCTCGTCCTGTTTTTAATTGGCTACATCTCTGCAAGTCGTCTTGAAACAATATTCTGAAAATTAGTCTTGTTGTGCTATTTACAGCCATCTCAATCTGTTTTATAGCTATTATATCATGCGGTGAAAATCTCTGTTTTCCCGGCAGTAAGCTGAGATGACAGACCCAGTGCTAATAAAGAGGGACTGTCAAATTACAGAAGTTATGAAAAGGACCTCGTAGCGTTCCCCTTTCCTCACTTAACAGGAGCTGTGAAGGAAGCACTCACGTGACTGGAATATTGATATGAAAGGACACAGCTTGCTCGGGAAGGACATGCAGGGAAAAAGAAAGGGCATAACAAAACACAGACCTGCTCAAAGAGAGAGAAACTGTGAGCAGAGCGAGCTTTCAGAAACCTCTGTGCCAAAGAAAGCCAAGGGAAACACAAGAGTGGCACACCTGTTGTGCCTTGCCAGACCAGGAGGATAATGTGGATGGGGCCCTTCTTCCCTAAAAATTTCAAGAGTTGTCCAAAGCAGAGGATTAGATGCTAGCAAAGAGGCAGCTTCGTTTAGTTAATTATAACTATAATGAAACACAGTTAATAGATCTGTTTTTAAGACTTATAAAGCTGCAGTCAGTGATGAAAATCCATTATGATTAATTTTGTTTTCCTTACTCTGGGATGTCAAACCAGGCACACCATATGCTAAAAATATGAAGTAGCCCCTACTCTGTGCTCCATGTATCATGCTGGGGTTCAAGTTTTCAAGAAAAGTGTGGTTCTTTGGAAAGACTGGAGGCAAGCACCAAAAATTACTGGTGATCTAGAAAACATGGCCTGTCAAAAATGGCCCAGGCTCCAATTCCTCCTTTCTTAAATTGTCCTTGTAGAAACATCAAGTTTTTCAAGAGAAAAAAAAAGCTTCGGAGCTAGTTACTCCCTGAAGAGACTCAAGCCTCCATCACCAGAGGCTTTTCCCAGTAAAAGTGATTGTGTTCTACACACAGTTCAAAATTGTCAGAGGCAATTACACAGCCATTTACCACTCCTTAGCTGACAAGTGGCAACAAACTCCACAGCGTGGTAGTTCTGTAGCCCTGGAACACCCAGAAAAAGCAGTCTTCGCTAGGAATCCATAGGTTTGGCAAATATTCCTGGCTTTTAGCTTGAAGTCAGCGGGACCCATATTTTAATTTAGGATGACAAAGAAACAATCACGTCAAATCATGCAGAAAATTTTTGTGGAGTAACATTCACCCCCTGAGGAGCTGAATTCTGAAAATGATCTCTTGACCCAAACAGTCTCAGTGACCCTTAATTATGCAATGATATCAACAGAACCATCATTCTCCCATTGCCATGGCAACGGCAGCGGCAAACAGCACAGCGATCAAGGTCAGGCACATAAACTGAGGAAGAGAAGTCATTTTCTGTGTAATGGTTCACATGAGCTTTAACTGCAGCAGTGGCAGATACAGAGCTGTATCCTGGCTTGATCTCCTGCCTCGGGTGTACACACGGGGAAGAAGGAAAGGGGACTGCAAAGCCTGCAGGAGCCCGGCCGCAGCCCCTCCGCTGCTGCTGCCTGCAGGGAGACTGCCCGGGGCTGAGTCCTTCCCGAGGGGCACCAGCGAGGCCGGGCAGCACAGGGCTGCAGTGTGTGCCCGGGTTAATGGCACGGCTGATGCTGTGCCACTGCCGAGCGCTTCCTGAGCCGCCTTTGGCTTCTGGGGACAAGCTCAAGCCCTTTTCTTTGGCAAGATGCTGCTGCACTCGGGTACAGCTGCTTTCCATGTACATTATGAAAATGATGACTCTGTGGTCATCATTTATTTATTTAAATTTCTGAGCTGAGGGTTAGCTAATTCTCTTGTTCTGTACAGACAGTAAGTCATGAAACACTTCTTTATGCAGCTCCATCCATATTTATACCATGCATATTTCCATCTGTCTTACTGCTGCTTACAAGGAATCCGAGTCATTACTGTATTTACTCACGTGAGGACACCCAAAGCTTCTTTGTTCTGCTACTGTACTCGGATATTCCCTAGCTTTTAAATATGATTATTATTAAAATAAGACAACTAACTTGGGAGGACATCTGGAGAAGACACATGAGATTTACTAGGGATAAGAAACATGGTTCTTCCTGGGGTGGTTACAGCATCTCACTTCCAAAACCTCACTATTCTAATACTACTCCAAAAGAAAAGTGCTTTTATTCAGTTTCTTTCATTAAAATATGTTTCTGCCTCACATCTTTTTCAATTGAAAATAATTGGGAGTGATATTCAATTTCTATTTCCAGAACACCTGTAACATAAACATTGTTAATGGCATTTTATTACTTACCTGAAGAGAGCAACTAAAAGTTTAAAAGTATTTTTGATACTATGATAGTATCTTTTCTTTATGGTAATTACCTGTATTTTCCACTTATTTAATTTTATTTTCAGAGTGCTTTATTGGGAAAATATGTAAATCACACTTAGCTAAGGGCTGTGTCAGACCGGGCAGTGATTTACAAGTTACCCAGAGCTCTGCACAAGCCACGTGCTTAAATAACATTTATATTCTGCAATGCTGTAACTATAATACTTGTTCTGATTATTCTGCATAAAGCTGACACAGAGTTCCAGGATTATAAATTGGAACCAAGGGTGTAAATGAAGCAGTTCAAGCAAACTCTTGAGGTCATTGCTGTTCCCGGGGAATTGTCCCATTTTGTGATGAAGGAGCAGCGTTTAATTGTTCTCTGGTTCCAGGCCCCAGGCTGTGACTCACAGCCCTGTCCTCCCCCTGCCAGCACTTCCATGGCTTGAAATCAGATGTTAAACGATTGAAAACCAAATCCAGCCAGGACATTTTAAAAACAAATTAATGTGAGCTTCAAAGCTGTAGATTTTCAAAACCTGGAAGTTTCTGATGTTATAATTCTAAAAGTAAAGGAGACAAGCTGTCCTTTAGAAAACTCTGGCAGCAGGGAAGGGGACAGTGGAGCGACACCACCCACGCGTCATTCTCAGATGTCTCGATATCACCCTGCTGACAACACCCCTGAGCCGGCCCCCCTCCACCTGGCACCGTGTGTGCCACAAAGGGCTCCTCAGGAGTGATCCAACCTCAGGCATGGGGCCAGCAGAGAGTTTTGTTCTCATTAAATGCTGTACAAATCCCGGTTTGTCTGAGGGAGACCCCATCTGAACCCCAGGCTCCCGCGGAGGACAGACTGCACCGGCAGTGACTGCCCTGGGAATCTGTCAGGGGCTGAGAGGTTGGAAACAAGAAACCGATCCCGCCATAGGTCAGTAAGTACAACACAAGCTTCCAGACATTCCCATCCACACACGAGGATAATCAGGCTTGGTATGGCCCCTTCCCTCATACCCTGCACCTCTGTCACTCATTCTGCTGTGTTCACAGCAAGGTTTCATCACAGGGATTTAATAACCAGGTTTTAATAAACCTTATTCTACCCTGACATTCAGATGTGAAAATAACCATGCCTAGGCATCTCTAGTAAAAATTGTTTTATCCGTATACTCAGAAAAACCAGCACCTCTTAACAGTGAAGTTTCCCCTGTATATTTTGTACCCCTGTGTTTTGTCTTGCTGCCCTTCCTAACACAGCAAGAACCAGGCACAAGTATCAGAGCTGCTTGTTCCTTTGGAGCCAAAATCAACAGGCCCTGGAGCAGCAAATCCTGCTTAAGGAGCAAAGACAGAAAACTATTCCCACAGAGGGCAGTTTTGGCTCAGGAGGAGACAACCAAGAGAAAACGAAGCTGTGGAAGGGCTCACAGTGTCACCTCATCCAGCTCAGCCACGAGCCAGGCTCGGGTGTGGCTCCGGGCAGCAGAGTTAGCCCTGGCAGGCAGTGGTACAACCACCGGTGAAAGCTGCTCAGAGGCAGCAGCTCAGCAGCGCTCCAGGTGATCGGATCCATTACTCTGCAACTCCCCTCCCGCTACAGGAACCTTAAAGATATTTGATTGTTTTTTCATCAGTTTAAGCCTGTTACTATTTGTCCCTGTTTCTCTCGCTTTGCAGAGTAGCCTCCTGTCTGCAGCTATGCTTTACATACCTTTAATCTTTTAATACTCCTCCCAAAATGTGCCTGAAATGCGCCTGAACAATCACAATGTGGCCTGGAGCCTTTCTGCAGTGCTGTGACTCTCAGCATCTGCAGTGAAGAAAGCACTCCCATTACTGTCATTAGGGTCTCTAAAAGATTAGCACTTCCTCATTAATACCCTCATTGGCAACATTCAAACCCATGTTATTTTTAGTCTAAAACCCCGAGTCTAATAAGGAGATACCCAAACTGCATTTGTATTTGTCATATTCAATGAGCCAAAAATTTAATTAGGTTGAAGACATTATCATTGGCAGTAGCACTTCAGCTCGCTAGCTGTCACTGCTTAATACTTCCATTTTAATTATTTCCTTTATTGCCAGTCAACTCTCCTCTTTCCAACAGTTTGTGAGGTGCATCACTCATGCCGTTTGAAGCCACGTTCAATGAACACGATTCCTTACACACAGGGAGAAATCGTGAAGAAAAGGAACTGCTGAAAGCAGATTTGGCCTGTCACACTGCTCTGCCTGACGGATGGCTCTCCTTCTGCAAATGGGAAAAGCTCTTTTCTTTTTCATTAGAGCTCACAAGAGCAGGTGCTCGCTGTCTCTGAGGGCTGCACTGCAAACATCTGCCACCCAGAAAGGCACAAAAAAGGATTTTCTCGTGCTGTGGATTTTGAATCCCCGTAGACTTTCCGAGGAGTTTACAGATTGTAACTTGCTCCTCACCTTCCTTGTGGAAGGAGGTTAAAAAAAGAGAAAATTTCTCTAATGGTATGACAAAAGGTGGAGTTTAGTGATGGGGGAGATCATGGTATTGCTTTGGCAGGAGAGCGCTCGTGAGAGCTTCAGGCAGCGCCGTGACTGACAAGTCCATTCTGTGAAAATGAACAGCTGGAAATAATCCTAGGAACGAGGAGCCTTTGGGCACCAAAGGACACAAAACAGGAACAGAATCACAGGAACGAAATGCAACAAGTACACGGGATCTCGCAGAGTAACGGCTGATGTTAAAGCACCGAAGGAACCAGCGCTGCCTCCCAAGATTTGTATCCCCGGAGGCTGGGCTGAAAGGCGGGGGCAGTGTTTATAAACAAAGCCAAACAGCGAGGCAGAGTCGTGGCACGGAGCGGATCCGTGATTAAATGGATGAGCAATTGGCCACGGCACACTCGGGGCTGCAGGGATGTAATGGATGGCTCTGCAAAGTGCTTTGGAGGGGCCAATTACTCGGTGAAACCCTACAGATGTCTGCAGCGCCACAGCCCGCTCGGATTTGCACCTGTCAAAGGGAAATTCTTTCTGTACTGCTTTGTTTTTTCCCAAATAACCGAAGTAAGGAATAGGTTTGCATTAAACCTTACAGACTCCACGATCAGTTTCGCGTGGAGGGGTTTGTGACACATTAAAAAATGCAGACGGAACCAACACAGCAGCTTACGTGACTTACTGTGCTGGGATTGTCTTGAAGCCCTGTTTTGCTCCCATTTACTGCAGCTACTGCCATTTGTTCCAATTTTCGGTCATTAATTTAACTAAACATGAAACATATTTTTCCAATGGAGAACTGTTTCACTATTTCACTGAGGGAAGATTGAGGGATGAAGAAAATAATAAAGTGAAAGGAAGAACAGGGTAAAAGGCAAAGAAATATTTCTAAATTTGCTGTAATTGCTTTCTCCATGGATGACTATGATAGCTATCACTTTCGGTTCACTGAGTGCTGAAGTGTACAGTTTATAAAAAAGAGATTTTTCCAAGTCATTGGACCATTTCAGAGGAAGCAGTGAGAATGTATTCAGTAAGAGCTGGACTTGGCAGTTTACTCAAGAAAAGTTAATGAAACTGTCTCTTCTGGACAACAGAATGCAGAAATTAACTGGCTGGGAAATCACAGGGGGAAGGTTAAACGTGGACTCTTGGCTTCTAAACTAAACCCACTGTTTCTGCAACAGAGATGAGCTGGGCATTTCTGCCTCTGCTACAATTAATATCAGCCAGTGCAAAACAGATCTTCGAGAACTCCTTGTGTTATACCCAAACCCTTGTAATCAAGGGAACTCGGGTAGTCAAATTAAAAGTAAATGTGGAAATGTAATCAGGCAAGAGTTCTCCCCATGGGGAACGAAATGAGCACATTTCTAACACTGTCACACTGGGGATCTTCTCTCACTGTGACAGAGGAGGAACTCTCCACACAAAAAGCAATGAGACTTTGAAAGGGTAGGGCAAAAAGCAAAAAAAAAACGTGTTTAGGCCCTTGTAAGTCAATGAACGCGCTGAGCAGAGTCTTTAGATGCAGCAGAAGTAAGTAAGAAAAAGAGTTCAAATGGTTCATAACTCAGAAATGTAATCATGTGCCTTTTCAAGCACATGAGCAATTCCATTAAACTAATCTGCTTTAATTGCATTAAGCTTAGAGAGGCTACTCATGTGCTTAAACTCAAACATATGATTAGTTATGTCCCTAAAAAAAGAATGGATAATTCAAACAAATGCTGTATGTATACATTTAAATGTTTCAAGGTATTAGATTCAGCATTCTATAAACTAAAACATTTAAATCCGCTTTTTGGCAGAAAATCTGTTCCCTGGATGCAAAACATTCTCATTAAGCCACAACTGAATTATTGCTCAAAATTATTTTGCTGAGAGCCGGTAGCTCATCCTCTAACAAAAGGTTCGATTATAATCAATCACAACTAAAGGAAAGGTTCATATTCTATATATGTGTTTGATATGCTTCAAAAACAACACAAAAAGCATGTTTTTAGGTAAATTCAAGTAGTAAATAGGACATGATAATAATTCTTTGCTCAGCTCTTTCCAGTAAACTGCTCTTGCAGAATTAAAGTTTCAGACACTAAAAAGTAACTATTTTTGCACACACAGAAAAGTTACTACCGTGACCAAATACTTATGTTCAGACTGTCACAGGAGTCTATTATGCCTTAATTAGCGTCTCTGATCATAAACTGTTTAATTACATTTATTTTGTCTTAAATTACTGGGTATTTTGCAGTGTATGTATCATAAAAGCTTTCATGTTGCTTCCTAAATTCCTTTCAGGGGCACTATTTTTATTCACTTTGCACAAAGAGATGACCACACCAGTGGCTGTGGAAGCAGAACAAGATGTTCAGCAGGATGCTCTCTGGTGCCTCCTCTGTGACAAGCCACATCTGACCCTGATCTGGTCGATAAGCCAAGGACTGCACTTTGTTCTGGGGGAAATGTGAATGGGGAAGATGAACAATAAATTAAATTTATGACAAAAAAAAAAGGAATATTGTTCACAACTTTCTCTTCTCTTTTGGCTTTTAAACCTGAAGTGTGACAGGTGGTGCCTTCAGAGCAGAGCACTGGCTCACCCTGGTGCTCCTGCTGCAGTCACGTTTGAGTCAGCATTGGAGAGGACCTGTTGCCATATGGAAAATCAGGAACAATTACTCGAAATAATTACATGAGTTTATTGCTGTTTGTTGCCAAGACAAACAAGCCTTGTTGGTAACATCCACTTGCATTGCCAAGTAACTTAATTCTTCAGAAACCAAACACGCTCCAGCACTAGCACTGCTCTAGCAATAAACACCCTTTCCAACCGACACCCTCACGACTCCAAACGCATCTTCGTTCCCGAGGTTCCCTAAGGTGCTCTCTGCTCAGCTGGGGCTGGGTCACCACACCTGCCCTGAGACACATCTGCAGAGATGGAGCTGAGTACAGCCAGTCAGCCTGGGCTGCCCTCCGCCACTGGGGACAAATCAGAGCTTCTCGGGCAAGCGAGATGGACGTTTAACACCCGACATCAACTGCAGCAGGAGCCATTTCTCCATGGACCAGGAGCCCCAGTGGACAGGGCTCAGCTTTCCTGAGCTCTGGTGCCTAGGGAGACAAAGCCAGGGCAGGTCCTCTCCCATCCAGGCCGCCAGCAGCAGTGGAATTTAGTCCCTGTCGGTGTGATTAAACTTCTCCTTCGGCAGTGGAGCCTGGCAAGAGGCCAGCCTGAGGAGGAGCCCGTTCTGAGAAACCTGCAGCCTGGGATTGCCAGACAGGCGTGGGGCCACTCAGCCAGGTGCTCCCGGAGCACAGATGTGAGCGCTGGCCTGAGCCACCAAGGGAAGAGGTGGCACTGGCAGCTCCCCGCGCTCCTGCCAGTGCCACGGTGGGTGTTCCCGAGCCAGTTCTGCCGGGCCCTTCAGTTCATGCTCACCTGTACACGTCTAACCCTGCTGCTTAACTGCTGCCATCATTCGAACCGGTGCAGACAGCTCCTTACTGTCCCTCATCGTGCTGTCCACTCACATTCCACTCCAGCTTGAAAACACAGCACTGAAGTCCCTCTCTTTTTCTCCCTCAAGTTTATTGGACTGAGCAGGCTTCCCCTCCACAGCTCCTTGCACTGCAGGTCTCATGTTCTGCCCTTGGCTTTCTGAAACCAAAGCACAGCCCTAAAGGAGCCACTTCTCCTTACGTCCCACCTGGCTGCTGCCAGCAGCCGTCGGTGACAAAGCTCTGCCGCCTCACCAAAACCACGCCATGCCAGTTTAACCCAGCTCTGTGTTGGTGATAAATTCTTCCTGACACAGCTCAGTTTTGCCCATAGCAAGCACCAAGGAACCGCAGTTCTCACGGGTGCCTGGCAGCCCCTTCATTTAAGGCTCACGTTACACAAAGCATTTTGCAGCCTTCGGTGATTCCTCCCTAAGCCAGTTGAACTTGTTGATTCAAAATCTACCTTGCAGTCCTTCCTCACAGAAACTATGGAGCTTGTCTGCTGTTCTGTGTTGTGTCACGGATTCGTTTTGCTGTGCTTATCCACCCTCCCGGGTTAACAACCTGTAATCAACACCCAGGCGCCTCCAGAGCTTGGAGCCATGGGGATTTTACACCATGAAAAACACTTCCCGTGCACCTGTCAGATCAGAACCCTGCTTCGCTTTGTTCTCTTATTCTTTGGAAAATGTACAGAAGGATTTCACACTAGACATATAAACCCAGTGCTACAAAGGCCTTATAATTATCCTTTTTTCCAGTTACTTTCTCCATGACATCCTCTGTACATAAAACTCTAATTCATCATGCCTCACTGCTATGTTAAATCTGGGTATAAATACTTCCCAGGATCTGATCTGAACACATATTTATGCTCTTCTCATTTCAAACTTCCTTTGAGGACCCATTTCTCTATGTTCTGTTTACCTTCTATAGTATTTTTTGACTTATTTTAGTTCTGTGGGGAAAGCTGTTCCGTCAGAGCGTATTTCCACATCATAACTTAATGATTTCAGATTTCAGGTGAATCAGCCCTCTGATAATAATTTTTCTCCACTTTTCTCTCTGGAACTTTTGTTAAGTCAAATAGTGAAACTGTAATGTGAAAATTACTCGGCACAAAGAGAATCTCTTAGCCCGGGCACCCGGAGAAGTCTCATTTTCAGTACTGAGCTACACCATTCCAAATCTGCAGCTGATGGTATTTGGACTGAGAACATACACTCATTAAAGGGACCTCATCTTATTCCTAGACCAATCATTCATAAATTTATTTACTTATGTGCACACACATAGTTTTTAAAAAAAATAATACGCATTAGTGTGCAGGGCAGAGCGTGTATTGAATCAATTCCTTGCAATACAGTAAAATATCTACGTACATGGAGCAATCTCTGCAGCTCCTCTGGCACTTACGGAGTTGTTTCTTTGTCTTCGTACTTCTAACAGGGCATGAAAATTGGCATTGACAATATACAGTCATTTACTTCCTAAATTTTTACATTGCCTTTGTATTTCTGAAGGTCACAGGAACTCAGCCAAACCTGAAACAGTCATTTTAATTCCCAGTCTTCTCATTTCACTACAGTGTAAGTATCTTATAGATTTTTGTGTAGATTTATTTACTGTTTTTCTTTATCTGTTGGATAAGTATACAATAACTAAACTAACGTCAATTAGATAACTTTCACTAATATTTAAAACATAATGACATTTTCAAAATTACATAAGTAATCCAAGCATAAAAATTATTCTTTATGATACCATTTCAGAACAAATCCTTATCACACAATAGCCTGTGCCTCAGAAACATTAAACACAAGCCATCATCGCATTTTTCTTCTAAGTTCCATATTCCTTAATTTATTTACAGTGTCATTTCTCTATTTGGACTAAAGCATCTTTAGGAGATACAAACTGGAATATTCAGCATCTTATTTTAGCCTCAATATACAAAATTATCTTCTTAGCTACCCACATGTAATCTCATATATTTCAGAAATCAGAATTTGCCCTTGTGCATTCAGAGGTAGCTTTGTGTCTGCCTTACATTTCCCCTCCAGACTTGCTAGTGCTATTTTAAAGATGGTTCAGAGGCCACCACCCCAAGAGGCTCAAGGCACTATGATATAAAGGCCCACTTGAATTTACACACACATTTAAATCCAGCATAAGTCTGTGTGCTTTGCTGTATCAAGAGAGTCTTAAAGATAAGCACATGCCTAAATATTATGCTGAACTGGGGCTGGAAACAAGGTCTGTCCTCGGAAGGAGCAGAACAGTTGCAATAACCTGGTACAGATTAATGATGCTCTGTGAAATTCAGCTTTTGACTATAGCAGGAAGAGGAAAGTCTCCATTAATAAAAGGGAAAATCATGAATCAGCAAGTGCTGGAGCCTGTAGTAAGCAGGGAAACACTTCAGCTCCTGCAGAACCACAGGTTTCATCCTGTGCAGCATTCAGCTTTAATAAAATATAGGTTAACAGGCTGCATTCAAGCAGATCATACCTTTAGCTGTATTTGCTTTTTGCTGAGGAGGAGTGATGACAGTGATCTGGGAGAAGTCCAGGGTATAACATTGCCCGTGTGAGACTGCTGCCATAATTTAAATGAGAAACACTTACTTGAAGGCGTTAGCGTCTCCATGGACCTTATAGTTGTCTGCACTGATTCTGGAGATGACTCTCGTGACAGCAATGAGAATGCCAATATTGACCTGGAGAAGGAGAAGGAACAAGGCTTGGTCAGGAGAGCGAGTTCTGGCTGTGTCCGAGCTGCAGGCTGCGCCAGGGGGTGTTGTACAAACACAGCAGAAACAGAAACTTTCTGTCCTGTGCTTACTGGGCAAGGGAGGTGTTCAGGGTTGGACTGGTGTAGTTTGCCCCTTGTCAGTGATTTCCATCCCCCCGCAGTGGGAAGCTCTGGCTTTTGTCTTTCCTTCAGGAACACCCTTGCCTGTTTAGGAAAAAAGTCTGGGTCGGTGCCTTGATTCACAGACATTTGCTCAGGATCCCCACTGCTCAGGATCACCGTTGCTCAGGATCCCAACTGCTCACGATGCCA
>VYZQ01064816.1:4082-17446 GCA_013400655.1 Mystacornis crossleyi | reverse complement strand
GAATTCAAACCCAGTGATAAAACGAGGCTGAACAGGGTTTGGAGCAACCTCGTTTGGTGTCCCTGCCCATGGTAGGGAGGTTGGAATGAGATGATTTTTAAGGCCCCTTCCAACCCAAACCATTCCGTGATTCTGTAATAACTCTTCCCGTCCAGGAGCAGCAGGAACTGAAAATGAGGACAGCAAGAGCAGTGTCCATGGGCTAAGGAGACAATTTCAGGCTTGAAAAACAATACCTTTCTATTTCTGCTTTGTTCCTAAGAGTAAGGTGTGTTTCCTTGCATCTCTTTAGTATTCCAGCCCATGCCATCCGGTGGTCTTGCAGGGTGATGCTCAAAGTGTGCCAACATGAGGCAAAATACACCATGGTAATCATGGACATCCCTTTAGAGGTGCAAAGGATGGAGGAATTAAGGGCTTTTGCACATTGATGTTGTTGTCTGCATCACCCTTCTGTAATCTAAGCTTTCCCAGCATGGATAGGCAGCTTTGGAGGCATCATGGGGTGCTCCACACGTGCATGCCTTAGGGGATGAGCAAAAAATATTAAAGCATCTTTCGCATCCATTAAAAGAAAAAAAAAAAAAAAAAAAAACAAAAAACAAAAAAAAAAAACTCCAGCCAAATATAACATTTCTTATAGCAAAAGCAAAAGCTCCCTGGCTACATAGAATTTGTAAATATTAGCCTCTGAGAAAGATTTTCTGAGCTCCTTTGTGTAAATAACATTTTTTCAGCAGACTGGCACTTCACCTCCAGGTCTCGATTTTCAAGTGGTGGCTTGTCCCCCCATCCCAGAGCTGCCTTTCCAGCAAGGAGATCCAGCACTGGTACACGGTGCCCATCGGGTGCCTGGTGGTGGGAGAGACGTGGTGAAAAGCAGACGGAGGAGATAAGAAGGGTGACAGCCCCTTTGCTCTCCGGCGTGTTTGCTCAGCAATGCTGAGTGCTGGGCCAGAGCCACCACCTCCCTGCAGACTAAACAGTTGCAGTGTTTTCTCTCCCATGACCGAAAGAATTTAGTAAAGGGTCCCGGTATGAAACTTTACACGAACTCTGGGTGCCACGAATATCTCTGGCTGGGAGTCTGTTAACTCCTCCGGTTCCTTGATCACCCGCGCGGTTCAGTCCCGGGGCAGATGAAAGGAAGACCCATCCCACGATGGATCTGGCCAGCTGCCTGCAGGCCCCCCGTGCTCTCCCACCCACCAAGTTTTTGTGCGTCCATCTTTGCAGGGATTTTTTGCTTTCTTTTAAAGGAGAAAGCCAAGAACTCTGGTCCTTATGGAGCTCTGGAGTCCTCCAGTTCAGGAAAGACATGGACCTGCTAGAGCGGGTCAGGGGAAGGATGCTCCCAGGGCTGGAGCCCCTCTGCTCTGCAGCCAGCCTGGGAGAGCTGGGGGTGCTCACCCGCACAAGAGAAGGCTCCAGGGAGAGCTCAGAGCCCCTGGCAGGGCCTCAAGGGGCTCCAGGAGAGCTGCAGAGGGACTGGGGACAAGGCCTGGAGGGACAGGACCCAGGGAATGGCTTCCCAGTGCCAGAGGGCAGGGCTGGATGGGATCTTGGGAAGGAATTGCTGTCTGTGAGGGTGGGGAGGCCCTGGCCCAGGGTGCCCAGAGCAGCTGTGGCTGCCCCTGGATCCCTGGCAGTGTCCAAGGCCAGGCTGGACAGGGCTTGGAGCAGCCTGGGACAGTGGAAGTTGGCGAGTGGGATGCAACTAGATAACCTTTAAAAGTCCTTTCCAGCCCTGATTCTGTAATATCTCATGCCCCTTGGACCTGTTTGTAGCCACCTGTGTGTGCCAATGTCCATCCAAAGGTTGCCCACTCCCTGTGCTACCCAGCTCAGGGGCTTCCACTTCAGGGACAGGTTTTGGGCATGGGAGAAGCCCCTGACACCTCACTCATCCGTTGGTCCTGGCTTGCAGAGAAGCAGAGGCCAAGCCTCAGTGTCTTGCCCAGCTCAGCAGATGGGTGGTCCCAGTCCCACCTCATGGTGAGCACCACCAAGAGAGCACTTCCTCGGAGGGTCTTAGCATCCCACAGGAGAACGTGCTGCTGCCAGCTACCAGGCACCCAGGAAAATCCCTCCGTGGACCGAACTGATATGAGCCAGGAGTGCCTGTGCAGTGAAGCTCCTGATGTCAAACAGGATTAGCTGCCTGCCTTTCCCTGCCCAGCTTCATTCATTCACGGGCAAGCTGGCCTTTCAATGGACACAGCTTCATTTCCAGTGCCAATGGAATTCCTCCAGCCCTGGTGCCTGAACAAAGGAGCACCTGCCTCCACAGTCAGTTTTCCTCCTCTTACCAAATTTGGCCTGTCCCCATAGATCCCTTTTCACCTCCACCTTATAAAGAGGACACATTGCATGTGCAGAATTTAAAATAAGAGTGCATCCTGCTGGCAGAATCCAGCTGGTCCCTGCTGCATCCTCCTGGGCTGCAAGGCTGGGCAGCTCCAGACGTGTCATTTGCAAGCAGGATCCATCTATCAGCCACAACTGGGGTCCCAGTCATCACCTCAGCCTGGTGTGGGGAGTGGGATGGGCATTTTCTCAGGCACACAAGTGGCCTCTAAGCAGATGTGGGGATGGTGCTGGGGCTCAGACCCTGCTGTACTATGGAGAAGGGTTTGCAAACTGCCCGCCAAACCATCCCCACCCATACGTAGCAGCCCGAAAATAGGATTTTGTGATATTTCTTGAAACTATTATGCTTTCACATTGAGCTTGTGCTATGAGGAATGCAGCCCATGGGATGGGAGATTTATATTAATAGGTTTTTCCATGGAGTGGGGGTATCAGCACTGCTGTGGATGCTGGGATGAGCAGGGATTCGCTGTGCTTGATCCTCTCTCTTCCTACCACCTCCCTATAGCCAGGATGGGACTGCTGGCCTTGGGGTGGGGTGCTCTAGAGGACATGGATTGTTTGTCTCCGTTTCAGGGGGAGGACTCTCAGTATCTCCAAAATTCCAGAGGTAGATCAAGGTTTCCTGTGCACACTCATAAAGGCAAAGGCACGTCGCTGCCTCTAAGATTCCCACAGTACTGGGACATACAGGAGTAAAATGAATATTACAAGGATCTCCTGCACTGCTGCAGAAGAGCAGGGCTGCCAAGGGAGAGCTGCCTCCTCTGGCCATCACATGGGGTGTCTGCGGGCTGGGTCAAACAGGCGTCCTGGCTGCTCTGATGGCAGCAAGGAAATCAATTCGTGTTTCTGTGTGGTCCCTTGTCTCCCCTGCAGCCCCTCTCCGTGGGGCTGAGAGATTGGCTTGTGAGTCTCCGACACGTGTCTGTGTGTCCTGCAGATGGCGGGTCTGTCCCTTGGTGGCTGCAAGGCCTGGATGAGGCTGGTGGTGGTGTTCTGCTGTGTCTGGGTTCGTGGGATAACAAGTCTTTAAGGTGATGATAAACTGCTGTTACCCAGCTGAGCTGACACCCTGGCACGTGTTTGGGAACCCAGAAGGGTGTGAGATAGGAAGGACAGCAATAAAAATTAAGCGACGAGGAAGGCAACTCTGTCACTTGGGTGGTGCTGGAGGAGGCGCTGGCAAACATCCAGGGCAAAATGGTGATTGCTGTTGGTTGTGTGCAGACCGGGTTACTGAATTCACCCTCCTGGTCCTCTCAGAGCTTCCACCCAGACGGTGCTCCGAGATCTCTTGCGACTGCAAGATTATCAGCAAAACTTTTGTTTGCACATCCATCATTATGCTCCCACCAAGGTGATTTAAACCTCAGCTAAATCAATAATTAACTGCTTGCACCTCTGCAGCCCCTCAAGGACCTCACAGGCATCGCTGTCTGAAGCCGTGAGACACCCACGTTGGGTGGGTAATTGCTGCTGATCCCAGATTTGGAGCCAGACGGAAAGGTCAGGGTGAGACCAGGGGGCAGGAGGTTCAAGTGACCACTCAGCTGGTCACCTCGGGGTGTTTGTAGACATGGGAAGTATCCATAGCTGCTATTGGCTCTGGTCATCAGCTGCCTCAGTTACCCAAATCTGGGAATGTAAAATTGGTTATGTTTCATGTCCTGGGGGGTTGCCTAGCCCCTGCTTTAGAAAAAACAGGAGTATTCTGACCTTATTTTCTCTTCATGCCCAAATCCTTCTGAGAGGAATAAGCACTGTATCTGCCTGATGGATGCATCTTTGAGTTGTTCTTGCCGATGTGGAAGAATTCCACATCCCTGGAATTGTTCAAGGCAGATTGGATGGGGCTTGGAGCACCCTGGGATAGTGGAAGGTGTCCCTGCCCATGGCAGGGGATAAAACGAGATGAGTTGTAAGGTCCCTTCCAACCCAAACATCCTGAGATTCTGTGGATTGGTCAGTGACATCTAAGGCAAGTTGCAAATCACCTGGTGGTGGGATGATGCATGGTAGGTGTCTGTGGGGTGGTGATCACAGTCCTGGTAGCCTCACTACGTGCTGCATTTTGGAGCCCTCTGTGATTAAAACAGTTCACAGAGCTGTGGCCATCATGAAATCAGGTCCACGCTGAAGGCTGCTGGTGGGATTTCCTGCTTTTCCCAAGATGGCCAAATCATCCTGAGAAGATGTTCCAATGGTGCAGCTCCAGCCTGGAGGAAGCGACGTGATGAAAACCTGTGGGAGTGAAATGCCTCATGGCTGGGTGAAGCCAGTACCTCTGTGAGGCTGGGCACAGGGTGTCATCTGTAATTTAAAAGCTTTATCTGCTTTAAATGTCAATAGCTCCTTTGTTGGAGTCATAATAATTGCCATGATTCGCATGTCTCGGTCACACGCCCCAGAGCATTTCGCAGAGGAAGATGAGCAAATCATTCCCATTTGTTGCCGGGCGGGAAATCAGGGTTCAGAGGTGATGGGAGCCCACACAGGGCTGGAAATAAACCTCAGTCTCCTGTGCTGCTGTTCTCCAGGGTCTGCGTGGGAGCTGTAGGCTCAAAGCAGGTTTTCTGTCGTCACCTTACTCTGCTCTGTCTTGTCTCCGTGCTGGCAGTAGCGTGGGCAGGGATGGTGTGGTGGCATCTCAGTGGGGTTTTGTCCTCGGGTGCAGGCAGAGAAGCCAGGAGTGGGTGGCTGGAGGAAGAGCAGAGCTCATGGAAGAGCTGATGGTCCCACCACGTCCCACCACCTCCAGCAGAGGAGTTTTTGTAGTGGTCTCCGTGGAGTGAGACATTCCCAGTGGAGCTGTGGGTGGTACAGAGGAGCTCAGTGAGACCCCACAAATCCATGGGCAGAGATGTTTGATCACTCCGTGGTGCTGTCACAGCTTTGTCCAGCACCTCCTGAACTCCTTCCAAATGCCAGTGCTGCAAACCACTCATCTCACTGCTTTATGCTCCTCAGGAGGCAAAGCTGCACACCAGAACGCCCTCCAAGCCAGGACCCCAATACACTCAGTATTTAAATTCTAAGCAGGGAATAATGCAGTGATGTTAACTGTGCAAAATGTGATTTGTGGAGCCATTTCTAGAAAGGTTTGTGCTTCTCCAGGACAGCAGTGAGGGACAGAGGCTGTCCAACCTCTGCCCACCATCTCCCTCTTCCAACCCACTGGATTTGTCTTGGCCCTTTCCAAAGAGCCGTTTAGGGCTCCAGCGTTTTGCAGAACATTTCCAGTAAGATGAACTATTTAGCACAGCCTATCTCAGCTTTTTATATAGCTCTTAGCACGGATATCTAAGCATCATATATTTCTTTTTGTGCAGTATTTCTGACTCAGTATTTCCTGCCTCCTTGACAATGACTGAGTAAACAGCAGAGCTGCCAGAGGAAGAACCCTGTGTTTACAGAGCAACAAGCCCAAATGTGCCTTTTTTTTTTCCATCAGAAGGTGGCGATGCTTAAATTAACCCTCATTTTTATCCCTCACTAAACTTTTGCCCTTGAACTTGCTGCTGCCAGAGTCAGCCATGGGTTGGTGGGCCCAGATCGGGGGAAAAGTTATTTGGAACTGAAAAAAAGTGTGGCAAACTCCCAAGGGAAGAATTTTCGGCTGCAGCTGTCTGAGCTGGAGTGAGGGCTTAGATCTGATGGCAGAATGCTGCTTCTCATCCCACCTGACTCTGCTGCCCACCAAAAATGTTAGAAGATGGATCTGCCTGCTCTCCTGTGGAGTGGCCATCCCTCTTGGCTCTTCTAGCTTGGTCCTAGTCTTTGGAAAGGTCTCATGTCCCCTGTCACGGGCCACTGTTGCATGAACTGCATCTACACTGGGATGGGGAGTGGGCTTCCACGTGGCCGCAAGAGTGGACACCCCCAGGATAAAGGCATTTTGAATTTCCATTGCTGGCAGGAACCTCAGCCAAGCTTGCAAAGGATCCCACAGGGGATGTCAGAGGTTTTGCTGAGCCCTGGGCCATCTCTGTGATGTGTGTGAGCACAGGCCACCCTGACCTGCCCATCGCACGTGGTGAGGCCCAACATGATGAACGTGCTTAGCCTTCAGATTCATGCCCCCATATTGTCCTGTATGAGAGTTCTTCAGAGATCCCCTTGGCATCCCCCCACTTGCCACATGGTTTCCCAATGAATTCTTCTCCCAAACCAGGCAGAGTAGGGAGGCCAACCCTGCTACCTGGTATAAATACATTTTATTTTAAACTATAGGCACTGAAGGAAGGTCATCCAGTAAACACACCCAGATTATCTACAGGCCAGAGCACCCCCAAATTAGTAATACAATTCGTGTTTAAAAATACAGCCAAACTGATGAAAGATAATTTGCTTACTGCCCTGACATCACCACCTAAGCATGGGGCAAGCCAATCCACAGGTTATTTTTATATAACTCTGTGAGGCATTTCCAGAGCAAATAAAGTTCAGTGGGCAGGGCAGTGACCCGGCTGTCTGGTTCCAGAGCTTTTCAGCCCCCTCAAGGCCCGTCATCGGTGTGTGGAGGTCTGTGGGTCAGGGCACGGCTCCCTCGGATGTGCCCCCGGCACACAGGACGTGGGGTTTGTTCTCTGCTGGCCGGCTCCTCACGTCTCCCACGTGCTGGCTCTGGCTCATCCGCTGGGGTTGCACAGCCTTTGGAGCTGCTCTCCGTGTTCTCAAAGGGTCACAGGGCTTGCTGTGGGCACGGCTGACCTGCAGCAGGTGAGTCACACCATTAATCAAACAGCCCAGCTGAGCCTCGGTGACAGCACTGGTCTCCTCGAACAGCCCAAGGCAGATGGGAGACCTCTGCATGGGTGACACTCAGTGCACAACGTAGCAGGGTCACACCTGCTCTCTGAAGGCCAAATTTAAGGATGGAGCTCCCCGGACCAGCTTCCCTGTGCGTGCTGAGACCCTGGTGTAGCACCGCCCTGAGGCAGATGAGTTTCTCAGGATGCTTCAGGGTATCCCTGGCATTGCAAGTCCAGCTGCCATGGAGGTTCCTGCAAAGCCCAGCTCTGGCCTGTGGGCAAGCATGGTCCAGAAAAATTGCTCCCACTGGCGAGATGCTCTTCCTACTTTGTCGGAGGAATCAGTGTCACTGCCCTCCTTTTGCAGAATATGTGCAAATCACCTCCTTTTGCAAAGTTTGGCGCAACCCGGGTCCACAAATGGAGGACAGTTCTTCCCACTGTGGCATCACATTCCGGGTGGGAATGTTTGCGAGGCCTTCTGCATCCATCCCACATTCCATCCCCTCCCTCCCATCCTTTGTGGGGGTCCCTCAAAGTCTGCACAAGCCTTTCTGTCACTGGCAGAGGGGGGACCACAGACCCTTTTCTTTTACAAGGATCTTCTTCAGCTGCAAAGGTGGGGCAGCGTTTTGATGTCTCTGCATCACCCACCAGGTGTCACAGGTTGAAAAAAGGAGGGTAATGTGAGGTGGAATCCTTTCCTGCCCAGCTGCCATCCCAGGCCTGATGAGTTTGGTTTGGTTTGCTGGTTGGTTTATGGAATTTGGGGGGGTTGGTTGGTTTGATGGCTTTTTTTTTTTTTTTTACAAAAGATACCTTTTTTAAAAGAAAATGTTGAGAGGTCAGTTTTCTGTCTTGCAAGGGTGCAGACAGGCCAAGTTTGAAGCAGGAACAGGAAGGAGCAGAGTTTCCTGCAGTGGTTTTTATTCTTTCCCAGTAATCTGGGACTGCAGAGCTCGTGCAGTTATCCCAAGCTGCTAGGAATTTCACAGCATGCCCCAGAGGTCCCAAAATACAGCACAGCTCCCCAGGTATATGAGTGTGGAGCTTCCAGGCAGGACAGAAGGTGCTGGAGGGCATCCAGGCTGGGAGGGTCAGGATGAGTTGGGGGCTGGAGCTGGCTGGGATGCTGCATGAGATGCAGGAAACAGTGCCAGGAGATGGAGAGGAATCAAGGAAAAGCTCCAGGGTTCAAAGGGAGCTTTCTGTGCTCTATATGGTGGAGAGGACAGAGGAGGGGCATGGGATGCTCTTTCCTGGGTTTTTTATTTCTCAGTAATCAGATATCATGTCGCTTTGACTTTTTTTTTTTTTGCATTAAAATTCAATTGAAAACTCCAGAACAAGTAATTGGGTAACCCTGGGGTGATAACTCGAGCTGGCAAATAACTCCTCCATCACTGCCCAGGGACTGGCTGGTTAATGAAAGGATGAACTCTGTAAACTCCCCCGGAGAGTCTGGGGAGACCCAGCAGGATTTGGCTGTAGGTTGACTTCGAAGTCGCAGACACAGTTGGGCAACTGACTTATGGAAATGGGTGTAGAAAAGAATTAGTCATCACTGTTTGGTTAATAAGTGCCTCAGCTATTTTACAAGTCTTTTTTCCTCCATATGCAAATACATACTTTATTTTTCCTCTTGTAATGAAACATATAAATAGCTCCTGCCTTGGATCTTCTGTGCATGCAGTTGTGTCTTGAAAGTAATCATCATGCTTTTGCCTGGCTTTCTTTAGCAGCTGCTTCACTTACCTTTGTTTTAAAAGGAAAATATCCTGTGTGTTGTCCAGGGCAAGAGAGCAAACTTTGGTGTGGTGGCTTTTATATCTCCCCAGCTTTGCAGAGAGCAGCTGCAGGTCAGAGCATTTGCAGCAGCAAAGCCCTTTGTCTCAGGCACTAGGAATAAACTGAGATGAAAAAGATAGAAGGTAATTTATTTAGTTGCTGGATTTCAAAGGTTGTGCAACCTGCACCGGGAGCACACAGTGTGGAGAACAAACTTGTCCTCTTCTTCAGTATTCCCCTGCTTAGTGTCTACTAAATTTTAGTACCAAGGAAAGGTCACTATGGAGACAGACAAGCAAAGTCACGTGGGATGTCATGCAAGAACCTCTGCAGCATCTCTTAGAGCCCAGGGAAACCTTCTTGACTCTGAGCACAATGCACTCCCTTGTGCCATCCTCTAGAAGGGTTTTTATTTGCTTTTCTGTGTTGTCTTGTGCATTTTGCCACACACTTCCATCACATACATCCCTCTTCATACCCTGCCTTTGGATAAACCCCTTCTTTCTCCCCAGCTGGAGGTATGATGGAGAGGCAGCTATCTCCCTGTGTGCTTCCTGCTGATGCTGATCCATAAATCACGTCACTGGGATAATCCTTAGTCATGGCAACCATCAGCTCAGGCGCAGGGTGACCTTTTAATGCCAAGTCCAGGCTGCCCTGATCTTCTGGTCAGGCAGGGAGCCAGTCTCTGCCATTATTTTCTGAGACGCCAGGGAGCAGCCAGACCATTAGGATGCTCCTGGCCAGACACTGGGTCTGCTGAGGACACTGGAATGAATGGGCTGGGCAGGTCAACCTGGACCACCAAGCCCAGCATGGCCACCAGCATTTCCTCTGCATTTTATTTAACCTCTCTGTTGCTGCCTTTATTCAGTCCTGGTGGTACATGTGGAAAAGAGTCCCCGTGTCTGTCAGGGGGGACAGTAGGGCGCAGGGGACACCGTCTCTAGCGCAAGCCGTGGCAGTTATTGCAGGGGTTGGTGATATTTCTACAGTACCTGCTTTCTGGTGGCTTTGCTGTGTTGAAATCGCAGCCACTCCGCGCGCATTGAGTAATCTCCCCACTGTTACTAAAGAGTCAGTCTGTCTGTCTGTCCTCCTCCCACCCCGAGTTTCAATTTCCTCCTAATTCCCTCTCCAGACAGCCGTTGCCTCTCCCGTGGTGGTGCGGTGTTGCTGATGCAGCCTCTGTCTTGTCTCTGTGCCTCTTGCAGAAGGATTTCTCCATGCGGGAGGAGCTGCAGCAGCGGGACGTGGAGCGCTGGCTGGGGTTCATCACCTTCCTCTGCGAGGTCTTCGGCACCATGAGGAGCAGCACCGGGGAGCCCTTCCGAGTCCTTGTCTGCCCCATCTATACCTGCCTCAGGGAGGTAAATGCCTTCCCATTTTGTCCTTCCCCACCAGTGGGACGAGATGTTGCTGTGTGGAGATGCCCGTGCTCCGTGGATGACACTGGAAAGGCTGTGGCTGCCCCTGGATCTCTGGAAGTGTCCAAGGCCAGGCTGGACAGGGCTTGGAGCAACCTGGGACAGTGGAAGTTGTCCCTGCCCATGGCAGGGAGTCAGAACTAGATGGAGGATCTTTGAAGGCCCTTCCAACCCAAACCATTCTAGGATTCCATCTTTGCTTTATATTTCCTAGAGGTTTGCTCTGCCAACACTTCTCACTTCAAAAGTACCCACATCTGCAGGGATGCTTGGCTCTTCCTGTGTGTTTTCTTTCTGCTCGTTAAAGCACAATAGTTAAAGCTCGCACTCCCTTTGTCCAGGGGTTAGAAAGGACCAACAGTTGGAATGTCAAACCCAGCGCTGGAGTTTGCGAGTCCCAGTGTTGTGAAAATCCCCACCTAAGCAGCTTAAACAGTTTCTTAAAGCAGGTGAAGCCACCTGCACAGATGAGACAGACTGAGGGGAGGAAGGAGGGAGAGAAATGAAGTCCCTAATGTCCTTAGACCCCACCCAGTGCAGCAGAAACCCATCTCTGTCACCAGGGCTGGGGATTTTTCAGAACCTGATCTCCTGATGAGTTCATTGTCCAGCTTCCCATTGTCCAGCTTCTCAGGGTGGTGGCAGAAACCTCAGTGAATACATACAAAAAAGACAACTCAAGTGTTAATGTTCCATAGAGGAGGAGAGGGCTTCCCTCCATCCTGTTTTAAAGATGGTTTTGTCTCGTGTTGGTGCCTTTAGAAGACTTTCTCAGAAAAACCCGCCTCGTTTCCCAGAGTTGAAACTGTGAATCTCAAATTGTCAGTGGTACTTCTGTCAGGCCATAAATAACTCTCTGTAAAATAAGTTCTCCGCTAGACCTCGGGCAAGGGAAGGATAAAGAAAGTGCTGGTGATGACTTTTTTTACAGGCATGGGAAGTTTCCTCTGAATGCAAACACACCATAAACGTTTTGTCTGGGTGGTAGTACTGTGGGCAGGGTTCACAGATGGTGACTGGAGCTCTGAGGAGTGCAGGCCTCATGATGAGGCACACATATCCAGAGGAGATGGGAGAGGGATGCTAAGAATAGCCGAACTTCCCCAAAATCTCTGCCCACGGAGGTATGTGTCACCTTCTGGGGAAGATCTTGACGTCTAGCAAAGCCCCCGTGCCCATCCGCTTCCTATCGTAATCGTGACACAACACAGCCCTGATTCTGCCAGAGATTTTCCCTGCCCACTCCTGTCTGCCCTCGCCGTGCTGTCACTGTCCCTCTTGTCACCTTTCTGCTCTGTGGGGACATGGTGGTGATCTAGAGGTGTGCGGAAGGACGTGAATTTCATATATCAGGGATATTTTTTGCTACAGGGCAGCTCCATAAAAAGATTTACTAATTATATCAAGATGTCATGCGTAAATTTGCTCTTAAAAATACATCTCTGTTCCTTAGCAGGACAGGTCTGTCCCTGTGGTGTTGTTTGTCACAGATGACTTTACTAGGTGATCTTTAATAGCGAGATGATCTTTAGGTCCCTTCCAATCCAAGCCAGTCTGTGATTCTAGGAAGACTCTTAGCTTAGCTGACATGGGTGAGCCTGACTCTTCTGGCTCCCCTGCCCCAAAATGGTTGGTTAATCTGTGACTGCACCCTCTGCAGTGCTCTGACTTTGATTCATGCCATCCCTCTTCCATGGCTCTGGAGTGGGTTTTCATCCTGATGCCTTTTTTTGTCATTTCCAGCTAATTCTGCTGCACAGGGCCAGCCCAGAGGAAAGGACTGCCTGTTTATCAGCAGTGCCAGCTCTGAGATGGTTGCCAGGGCCAAAGGCAGTCTGCAGACACAGCTGAGGAGGTGGTGGAGTGCTCTTCCAGCTGCACCCAGGAGAGGACAGGGACGTCTGCACAGGCTGTTCCTGCTGGGTGCTCTGTGAGAGTGTGGAGAAGTCCCTGACTGTGCAGAGAGCTCATGCCCTGGTGATCCCCATGAACCACATGGGGTGGTGTCCCAGCAGGGCAGGGGGTGTCACCATAGAGTCTGGGACTCCCACATGCCTCAGGACAGGTTCACAAGGTGTTCTAGCTCTCACCATGGGGTTTTCCCCTGCTGCTGATCAGAACGTATGTCCCTGTGTACAGTCTCAGCCCCTCACCCCCAACTCCTCCATTGGCCATCTCCCAGCAAATTCCCTCTGTGCTGCCCCCACTCCTGCATAGCTCCCCCTGCCTCCATCCACCCATCCTTTGACCATAAATCATTAACGGAGGCAAGATAACATCTTTCCCTCTGCCTGTCCTTTCAGCTCCTCTTGCTTTTTAGTTTCTCTTTTTTTTTCTTTCCTTTTTTTCCTTTTCCTTTATAGCTCTGGCAGACTGAGCCAAAGGTCAGCGAGGCAGTGAGCAAGAGGAAGGGGAAAATTGCCTGATGACTGAGGCAGGAATGTCTCTTCCCTTCCCCCTGCAAAGCTTCCTCTCTCCATCTCCTTTCCCCCCCAAATAAAAGCTTATTTGCACCATCATTAGCTGGGTGGGAGGGAGTGAGGGTGGCCGTGAGGACACCGGTGCTGGGTGGGGAGGAGCTGGGGACATGGCTGGGGCATTGGGTGACAATGCCAGTGCTATTTATCGATCAGTGTGGATGGGTTGGTTTTGTGGGCTGGGGAAAAAAAAAAAAAAAGAAGACAAGTTCATTTCAGGCGAGGCTGGAGCGATAAATGCTGGGGTTTGCTGGCTGATCGACCCAGCGCCCATCGCTGCCCTCGGGGAAGCAGGCAGGCCTCCGTGTCTCAGCAGTGGGCAAAGGAAATTTGGGTCAGAGCTGCCACCTGGCCCAGGCAGCGTTTTGGGAACCAAAGGAGGGGCTGTGCCCCTTGGCACAAGCACAGTCCACACCAAGTCCCCATCCCAGGGGGCTCCGCTGCACCCTCCTCCATCACCTGACCTTGAAATGGGGGCAGCAGGAAGGGTCTGCCATCACCTCCAGCACTGTGACAGCATCTCCCAGGAGCAGAATCCCTACCAAATT
>VYZQ01064812.1:0-38554 GCA_013400655.1 Mystacornis crossleyi | reverse complement strand
TAGAAACATAGGTTTATAATTTCTCTGCTTAATGTCTGTGTACTTTTATCATTACATCAAGCCAAGCTCTTTCCAAGGCTATAAATCAGACTCATTAGTGTCTGTGGAAGTTTCTACTTTTCTGTTTCCCAGACTTTTCTGCATGACTTTAGGCCAACCAATTGCTTTACACTTTGTAAGTTTTTGCATTAGCTTTCTCTTTTAAGTATTTATATTGTAGTTCCTTACTGAATTTCATCTTGCTGATTTTTGAATCATCTCCAACTTCCATGACCACTGTGAATTCTGATTTTATCTTTAAATGGACTTTCAGACACACTTAACATGATATCATCTGCAATATTTCAGTATGTTAAATTCCATCATATGTACATCATGAGTTAAAATAGTGTATGGAAATGGACTGAAGATAAACTGTTGGGGATGTCCAATTATCTTCCCCTTTGATGAGAAATCACTGATAACTGCTCTGAATCTGTCTTGGGTATAATCTACATAGTAAACTGGTCTGCAACACTTCATGAGTTGGCTTGTGAGAATGTCCCATTGAAATGGGAAAATTGGATTAGCTACATGTGACAAACCAATTACGACTGGTTTATCACCTTTCTTATCTTCTCACTGGTGAATAAAACTGTTTAATAACTTGTTTGCATATCTTACTTGGAATTTAAATTGTCCAGACTAGTATATAAGTCTGAGTCTACTATTTCAAAGATTTCTTATCTTTGAAAATCCTTCAGTCCTCTGAGAACTCTTCCTCCAATATAATGCCTAATGAATCAGAGACTACTTCAGTTAATGCTTAGTTCTGTAGAATGAAACTTAATCAAGAGATGCTATCCTAAAAATAGTCGTGTTATCTAAATAGATGAACATAAATTGTGTTAGTCATTTGGTTGTAATTAATATGTTGAAGATCAGTGCTCTGTATTTTTTTATTCTGATGCTGTAGCCACCTCCAAATTTTGCATTGCTTGTGTTTTGGTTTTTTAAATACTTCTGTGGTCTTCCTGTTGATTCCATGTATCAATCTTGCTCTTCATTCAATTCTTAGTATTTTACAGAAGGAAGAGGCTAGCTTCCACACCACGTGATTATAAATGTGTATCTTGTTCTCCTCAGTATCAGAAATTTGGTATTTGCACATTAATAGAGCAATAAAAGCAGAGGCAGGGCATCTTTTTTCTCCTCGTACAGGTCTGCAGGTTTCTGAAGCATGTTGATCATATTTCAGAACAGTTCCAGAATTTGGTTCCAATTTTCATCTCTTAAATAAGTTTTTGATTCTGTGTAGTCCTTATATACATCTGTGATGAGTGTTTGTTTCCTTCTAGGTGGAAAGTTAAACCAGTAAATTTCATGATGATTGCATCCTGTCCTCCACCGTGGCAGAGTCAAACGAGATGATGTAGAATTCATAAAGTATTTGCACGCACACTTTGCATTGCAGTATTTTTTTGTAGTGTAACGTTCGTGTTCTGTGTATATCATTGAAGGTCGTAAAACTTTTCCGAGAGCCAGAAGGACTCAGGGGAACAACTTCCGCTCACCAGTTAGTTTCAGCCCCACTGAGCACTCGCTGAGCACCAGCAGTGGGAGCAGCGTCTTTACGCCGGAGTACGAAGAGAACCGAATGAGGAGGAGGGGCAGTGACATAGACAATCCCACCTTGTCCGTCATGGACATCAGCCCACCCAGCCGCTGTGAGTTCTGGCGTTTTGTGAACCCCGCTGTAAACTCTTACTTTTCAAGTATATCATGTCAAAACCTACCATGTCATCCAAATACATGCCATTAAATAACATTTTTATCTCTCTAATAGGCAAAGGTCAAGACTCTGCTCATCAGTATTTTCACTGCTTACGTTGCCAACCTTCATGTAGACTTTCAATTTGAATTTACATCTGTGATAACAAAATATTGTAAAAATGATTCGTTAGACTCTTTAGGACCTGAGAAGGGTTTTGTAGGTTGCAGTTCCTATTTATTTTTGCTGATGTTGATCATGTTTTCAGTTAAACTGTACATCTTTAGTGGTACTGCTTCATACTTCTGGTAGCATTTCAGGAGCAAATGTACTTTGTGATGACTTCAGTAGCTCATACCTTGTAATTATGCCTTGATTTTTTTAAAAAAGAAAGTTGTTTGTTTAACATGCTTTTCCTGTTTTACAGATTAGCTATTGCTCATTGTTTTAAGTATGTCTAGTTCTACCACAAATTATTTTGTGAATCAATTTAAGCAGCTCATATTTTCCATCTTACAGTAAGTTTTACTGGTCATTGTAATTTATATGGTGAGGTTTAGAATGCCCAGTCTCTGTTGTTGAAAAAGTAGTCTTTTAAAAAATTATTTTCTGTATATTACAGTTTTTCTCGATCAGCTGAGTAACAAGCTCATTTGAAAACCAAAACATACTTATATTTTCAGCACCACGAGCTCCAACTAACTGGAGACTTGGTAAACTGCTGGGTCAAGGTGCATTTGGCAGAGTATATCTGTGCTACGATGCTGATACTGGAAGAGAACTGGCTGTTAAACAAGTTCAGTTTGATCCCGATAGTCCAGAAACCAGCAAGGTAAGTGATACCAAAGAGACACCTTGGAAAAGGCTTCTGCTGAAGTGGTATGTTCTAGACCAGACTCACCTTCCTTTCCTTGAACAGGATGAACATGTTTTGAACATGTTTTAAACTATGTTGTGTTAGGAAACCATGTCTTGTTAGGAATTCTGTTAGTACCACAGATAATTAGTCTGCTCACCTGATTGCTGTAAAGATGTATCATTTGATTTGGTGCAGTCTTGGTCTCTAAAATTAAACAGTCGGTTATGAAGTGTGCTCTGAAAGACATCCTTTTTATACTGATAGGAATTAGAAGAAGTTCCATTTATAAACAGAAAAGGATGTACTAATTTAAGTGTTCCTGAAAACAAATTCCTGAAAACAAATTGGTTTTGCCTATGAAGATAGTTTGAGATTCTTACCTATTTTTTCATCTTTTTGGGGAGTATTTCTGTGTTTCGGGGTTTGTTTTGTTTCTTTTAGACTTCGTGCGTCAAGACTAGCTGCTGTTACACACTGTGTTTCTCTCTAAAGAGCACAAGTTTCCTTGTTAGTTTATTCTCTCTCTAAAATTGAACTTGTCCATCTTTAAATACTGGATGCTGAAGGAGATAAACTATTTAAAGGTAGCACCAATCCTCTATTTCTTCTTTTCCCAAACCATACTTGCTGCTTTTTACAGGATGGGAAGAGAATTATTACTTTCCCTACATTGTGACTGCGTTCCGCACTGTGGGGAGCAAGGCCGGGGGAACAATGGGTGTAAGCATGATTGCAGAATTGAGTGGCTGCCAGTTATAGTTGCTGCTATTAGTGATGTAGGATTGAGGAAAAAGTCAAGAATCATTTGTGCTGTAGATTCCTAGTGTAGTTGTTGTTGCTGCTACATCTTTAAAATGTGTAACAGAACAACTGATTATGTTTTGGAAATGTAAAATATAAAATATGGTAGATCTCTGCTGAAGCAACAGTTTCGTGACCTCACTTATCATGGCATTTTGTATTAATATATGCCTCTGTGTGTAAAAAAATCTATTTTCTTTCTAGCGTCAGGAGTGTGAGGGTATTGGTAATAGGCTATGACAGATGAAAATTCAGGTTTTGATGAGAAACTTCTAGGTGAAATTTGGAGTCTAGTCAAGTTTGAATTTGTGGGTTAGTATTTCTCTAGCATCTAATTGTGCAGTCCATTTCAAAATATCTTACTTCCTTTTGCAAAATTCATAGTATTTTGGATAGCTCCACAGAAAGCACCAGTTGTTAGTGTTTTCCTTTGTTGTATTTCGTTATTACAATATCAAGTGGTACTCAAAGGCATTTTTAAAGTATAGACTATCATCCTGGAAAAGTTAAGATTTAATGCTAATTACTCCACTACAAAGATTAAAATGTGGGGGGTTTTCTGTGTTTTGTTCATTGTTTTTTTACCCTTTTGGAGGCTTATGGCATGTTGCATAATGATCACTGACCTCACGCACATACTGGTATCTGCTGTGCTCTGAAACAGACTTAACTTCAAAAGAAGAGAAACAATGAAAAACCAGCAAAATCATCCCAAAGATAATGTGTAGAAAAGACATAGTTTTGGTTGTTTTTAATTACCTCAATTTAGCATTGATATTTTCATGTTTTAAAATGCAAAAACTACCTTAGCTTCAGGAGTATTTTGTAACTTAGTTTGCATAACACTTCAATATGTACATACTGCTCTGCTTGAAAAAAAATCAAATACAAAATCTTAGTTTTACTACATCAAGTATGGTAAATCTTTCCTGTTTTGTCCTTTCAGGAAGTAAATGCACTTGAGTGTGAGATTCAGTTGCTGAAAAATCTGCTGCATGAAAGAATTGTTCAGTATTATGGCTTCTTGAGAGATCCACCTGAAAGGACACTCTCAATATTCATGGAGTACATGCCTGGGGTAAGCAAGAGAGCTCATCCACTTCAGCCATCGGTTGTGTGCGGTGTGACGAGCACCCAAGCATTCAGCTTTGTGTAACTGCACACAGATATTTAAAGCTGTCCAAGTTAAAAACAGTCACCAAAGATGGGTACTGACAAGTGCTTGCAGCCTCCTGTCTTCTCCATTGCTTGCTTGGGTTCTCAGAATTACAGTGGTTTGTACAAAAGCTCTTTGTGTTTGGTTTTTGCATAAGTGGTGCCTTGCAATGTCTTTGAAAAGACAATATTATCATTAGTAAACACTTAAATCTTCCTGAATTTTAATGTTTTGTTTTTCCACGCTTCAAATATTTCAGGAAAACGAAAAGTAGCCAAGATGGGAGTGGGAATAAGTGCATACAGAAAGTAATCTTGGTGCTTGCTTTTTGTGTGGTACCTAGTACATGCTGAACTGCTGCTTTTCTGCTTTGTTAGGAAATATTATAAGGTCAGAAAACTGTAGATTTTCATTTTCTCACCAAGTGGGGTCAGCAGAGCTAAATAAAATGTGCTCATATAAAAACAGGCTCTATTTCTGAATAGTTAGAGCAGTCTACTTACTGTGAGACTCCGCAGGGGAAAAGCATTGTCTGGGCATTGTTTTCTTGGTGGTGGGTTTTTTGTTTACTTCTTCATTTTTTGAGTTCTGGGCTTTGTTTTGGGGGACTTCTTGAATTTTTCTCAGATTTGGAGGGTGATGTGACAGAAGTAATCTTACCTGTTTGTAACTCTGTATGGCAAAGCCAGGTTATACAAAAATAGTTGCAAAAACCCAAGAGGTTTTGATTTAATGTTATTTTAAGCTAAGACTTGCTTACCTCTTAATTTTTACCTAAAGCACCACCCTACAGCACATGGTGGGGTTTTCTGCTGAATATAAACTAACTCAAAGGGCATGTGTTATGTCCATCCTGAGTATTACCACTCACACATCAGAAAGTTTGAGGATGGTGTTGGAGTGGTGCTGTTCTCTTTCTGTATGTTGAACTAGAACTATTCAGCTGCTTGCGAGTTTTAAGGTTAAATCAAAAAGGATTGTAATTTTAAATGTCTACATTTCAGGTATAAATGTAATTGAATTCTAAGTGAATTCTAGAAGTGTTAGTGTTTGATACTTCTGTACCATAGGGTTCCATCAAAGACCAATTGAAATCGTATGGAGCACTCACAGAGAATGTGACTCGTAAATACACACGGCAGATTTTGGAAGGAGTTCACTATTTGCACAGTAATATGATTGTCCATCGAGATATTAAAGGTAATGATAGTTCTGTGCACAGTTCAGTGCTCTTTCTTACTGATCCTTTTCCAATCTTATGTGAAGTGCTAAAATGCAATTAAGTTTAAAATACTGACTTAAATCAATGTGATTGCTTTCCATCTTTTAGTCTGGGGAGCCTGGGGAGGGAAAAATAATCAAATTCAGTGTGTTACAGCAGACTTCTGGCAATGTTTCTTTAGTCTCCATCTACAAAACAATCAGGATAAATTCCTTTGATTTTATTTTACTATTAATAGTTTTAGATGTATTGGAGGATGATTTCATTAGAAATAGAATATGCAGAGAGAAGCACCATGACTCAAAAGTTTATATTTAGAGTTTTGTTTCATCAGTTATATAGGTATTACCCAGCACTTCACTGGTACCAGAAATGACCGGCAGACATGACTTGCCTGATCAGACTTCTTCCATTTTACTGCTAGGAAGCCTGATGAAACATTTACTATTTGCAGATAGGTACAAGTGACTTGCAAGACTTGCATAACCAAGGTGTGAATATGTAGGAAGATGGTGATGTGCACAATAGGTGCATTGAACACAATGCTGTTGTATTCCCTAATATTTTTACCATTTTCCTGTTCCTTTATATCAACAGTGCTTTGTTCCAGAGTAAGTCGAGATATCACAATCAATTTGTACATCTTGGGCAGACAACTATTTTGAATAAACCTATAACACAGTTTGAGATTTTGCTTTAAAATAGTATGGAGACATTTTCAGTTGTGTGGAAACTCCTTTCCCATTTTTTTAAAATTCCCATGTATGGCACATTCCTTATTTTGTCAGGAGGGCTTTACAAAGGGACTGCCCTTTCTGGAAAAGGCCTAGGATGCAAACCAGTGTGTACAATTCATTATTTTCTGAGCTCCAGAATAGTGTAGTAGGAGTGAGCAGAGAAAGTAAAGTCTCTGGCTTGAAAGCCTAGGTTGATGTTGAATTGTATCCCAGAATCCAAACTTCTGTTACTGTTTTCTACACCAAAACCTTGAGTCTTTCGTGAAGGTAATGCTGTGTTCCCTTCCTTCCAGGAGCAAATATTCTGCGGGACTCAGCAGGCAACGTGAAGCTTGGTGACTTTGGTGCCAGCAAACGACTGCAGACTATCTGTCTCTCTGGTACAGGAATGAAGTCTGTCACAGGAACTCCCTACTGGATGAGCCCTGAAGTTATTAGTGGAGAAGGGTACGGCAGAAAAGCAGACATCTGGTATGTTAAAAAAAAACCTTCTATACTGAAAAGTGTCATTTCATTTTCAGCAGAGAATTAGGTGTTTGTTATCTGAGGCTGCAGTATTTCATTCTGGGATTTAAGCTGAAGAAAGTGGCAAATGTGAGCAGTGGCAGTCCTATTTGGAGAGTCTTAACACTGAAATTTAATTTTTCTGTGGCAATTTCTCAGCTCAGTTTAGAGATCATATGAGAATCCTTTGAACTGATCTTGCATGAAGTTAGGATTACCAAACTGTTTTTTAGTTCTGCAGAGGTACTGGCTGAAAGCAGTATGTGATACTTTGAAACATCAGTTCGGTCAGTGTCTTGTAATGAAACTTCAACACCAAAATACCTTTGATGGAAGGCAGAAAATAAAATGCTAGTCCTCTAAAGGCTGAACACTTAAGAGTGAATTCCCCGGATTTAAAAAGGAGTATCAAAAAATAATTTGGTTTAAGTTGTTAATAAATACTTAAGAACTAAGAGAGAAAGGTAATTTTCAAAAATGGAGGTTAGTGAAACCTTGTGTAATATGTCACAGTGTAATATGGCTCCAGCCCAGTGGACAGATGACTTTGGCAGTGAGACTCCTTGCACTGCTGCTGATGTGTGAACATGCAGTAATGGGCAGGCAGCAGCAGATAGGCAGGAGGAGTAGTAACACTGTATGTTTAAAAAGGAACTACATTATAGCCTACCAATGGCAATACTTTTAACCTCAGGGAAATTAATTCAGGCCACTTCAGATTACTTAGTAATTACTCTGATACACATTAGTCATAGAGCAACCTTATAATTTCAAGCAGCTGACTTGTTTGAATTTAAAGTGTTGGTACCAAAGTTATTGTGTGTTTTTTGGTGGAAACTTAAGATACTGGACTGCTGTCAGTCAGTAAATCCTTATTGTGTAAAGCAACGTAGCTCTGTTGAACCACAAAACTTCTTGCAAGCATCTTGAAAAACAATCATACTTTCTAAGAATTGGGAAATTATTCCAGCCTATCCATTTTGCAGATTCATTCACTTGTTATTGGAAGATGCTGTTCTTTCAGAACTTCTGGAACAAAGTTTCTCTGGCTCATATGTATGCCCTTCTGCTTTCCTCAATTCTTTAAACATGAATTTTGCATATAAAGATTGTTTAGGAACTTATTATTTTGTGTGTCAATCTAAGTATATTTGTAGCATCCTTAACTAAAAGAGAAGATACCATGAAGTAGGGCTTTTGTTTTTCAGCTGCACCCTATTCACTGGTGATAACTTGTGCATTTCTAATGAGCTGGCAGCCCACGTGGTATGCTCGGAGCATTCCTGATGCTTTGCATTTCTGTTTGGCCTCAAGGAGCAGGAAAGCTTCCAAGTGCAGTGCTGAGTGTGTGGCCTTTGCCAGCCTGCTGAGCACTGGATGCTGGCAGTGCTCTACCACAGTTGGTATTGCCTGGATATATATCTAATTATCCCTTCACTGAGGTAGTAGCTTTTGGCTCAGGGAAGTAACAAAGTGGAGATATAGGTAGTGATCTGTGTAACTTTGAGATAAAGGTATAGCAGTACATGCCATTTTTTTCCAGTGCCTGTTTTGTGCTGAAGTTGGTCTGTAGCGTTAAGTGGACACTCCTTATTTGTGATAGTTTAGCCCCTCTCTGCCATTTCTTGTTTTCCTGGGAATGTGTGACTCTGCTGTAACCTGCTGTTTCACTTCTGCCTCTGTTTCAGGAGTGTAGGTTGCACGGTGGTAGAAATGCTCACGGAGAAGCCCCCGTGGGCAGAGTTTGAAGCCATGGCTGCCATCTTTAAAATCGCCACTCAGCCAACCAACCCACAGCTCCCACCTCACGTCTCTGACCACGCTCGGGATTTCTTGAAACGGATTTTTATCGAGGCCAAGCTGCGACCGTTTGCAGATGAACTGCTGAGACACACGTTTGCACACTATCACTAACACCTGCCTCAACTCAGCTTGCATCTACTGCATTTATTTTCTATTTGACTGCACTTTTATTTTTATTTTTTACAAAGAAAAAGGAGAAAAAAGACAACAGAGAGAATATTCTCTTGAATCTTTGTTTCACTTAGATTGTAAACAATCTAAATTTTATATCTAAAATGAGAATCTTCTTTTCCCCCCTCCCACCAGGACTAGAACTTTTTGTTTCTATAATGTACTGATGTGGTTGATGTAGATAAAGCACTTTAGTACATATTTGTTCCTTATTTAAAGAGGAAAAAAAAATACAAATGCTTGGACAGTCAGGAACTGTTTGACTTTTTCTGACACCGCTGACTGACTCAGGGTGCAGGGAAAAATAGACATGCAGCTGAAGGACAAGAAGGTTACTTCTGTGTGATTCTTCTCTATATTGTAGGTACTTGCAGCAGAGAGTTCTAAGTTCTTATTATGTTTTAGCATTTTAATCAGTTTCTGGAATTTACAGTTTAAGCAGGAACATGTGGTTCTGAGAGTTATTTGATGAAGCTGGAAGAACTTGGAACTCTTTGTACAGCAGCATGTCTAGCTGGTACTTCTATGTGACCAAAAGAAAATAATAAAAATGAGCTCAAAACTGATGTACTAGTTAGAGGTTTTGGTGTAGAATTCTTGTATTCTCTTAATAGGAAAATAATTACAGGTAAACAGATTATGGGCCCAGACTCCTAGAAACTAGTATACTGCAAAGGGGAAATTTTCCGTGCTAGACAAGGGTCAGCTGTTGGATGTAAATACTTAGGAGAACACCTCCTGCTGTATCTGCCAAAGAGAACCTCTGTTGCTTAAGCTTAGAGGGAGACAGTTATCTTAGCTGATAAAAAATAGTGATGTTGAGAGTCAGTTCTCCTCCACAGTTCCGTGAATGGCTGCAGGGGAAAGGGAGTGACTAATCCTTGTGCAGTATATGAGTTGCTTGATTCATAATGAGCTATAAGAAATGTTTTCAAAGCTGTTGAGAGGCGCTAGGATGGAATGTATGTCAACATCAAGTGCCTGAATAATATAAAATTCTTCCCATTCTGCACTAAAAAAAATTGGTTTAATAATGCAGGTCCGTCATCTAGGATGTGTGGATAATTCCTGAAATAAAGTCAAATATCTCCAAACATCTCTTAACATCAGGAATGAATCACTGAGAAGGCTAAGACTCCAGTTATATTTTTAATGAGGTAGCACTGATGAATCCTATGAAGAAGGAGGCACAGCACAGAAAATTGTACGAAGAATAGGCCATAAATGCAGAGAGAGCCAGCAGTTAAATAACATGTGTGATTATTCCAGTCTGATAATCCAGATTGGTGTTTGTCAGATTTCCAACGGTCATAAAGTGTACATTAATCACTTTTTCTATTTCTGAAAGAGCATAATAAAAGAAAAGTCTGAAATATTGCTTCTCAGTTGAGAAGCCCAGCTACTGATCAGGTGTAGTGAATAACTGACTTTTCACAACAGAAAAGTCAGATTCTCATATTTTTGTAGAAGAACAGATCATAAATAATTTAAAGGGGCTTTTGGAAATAAACTATTGGACTATGGAACTAAAATTATGTTTACTGTTTTGGATGATTCATTGCTTGCTTTTGTTGTTTTGTAAAGACAGAGCAGGCTGGTACTGTGACCCTTGTCTGAGCTGACAAGGCTCTACCTGTTCTGCATCTTTAGAGGACTGTCAGAGTTACAAAATGCATGGAGACAGAACAGTAAGCTTACCCATTCCCACAGTCACTCACATATGAGAGTTCTGAATTTATTCTGCTGAATTCCATATCTATTACCAGAGCATAAGCAGGAATATGGATCTATCCTTATCACTTTACCTGTAGTGGAGTGAGAATGACATTTTTTGTGGCCATCTCTCTGGAGACTGAGAGTGGTGACTTCTTCAGCTTATGTGAGTATTTGACCCAGCTTATAATTTTCTTGGTCAGGCTACACAACTGTGCAAGGTTTCCTGAGCACAGAGAGAACTAGTCAGACCATGAAAAGTGTAAAAGGCTGAAAGGAAACGTAGCTTGTACTGACTTTTTTTTTTTTTTTAATTTCTCTGTCACTAGATAAAAGCTATGAAGCAGCCTTTAAGAAGAATTGGTATGTACTCTGCTGTAAGGGACCTTTGCTTTATAAGCAAAATATAGTGACAGTAGGGATGGGAAGTTTAACCTAATAATTTATGTAGGTAATTTTAAAGATCATGTAATTGAAATGATTGATTTCAAACAGACTAAGAAGGTACCAAAACCAAGGCAAAAATGTATATAAAAATCAGTAGTGGTCAGTGATATCTGAAAAGGTAAGGAAATTTTATATTACCAAAAAAGGACATTAAAGGGAAAATGTAACCAGGTTTATCTGTAGCATTCATAACATTTAAATATACTATTCTAAAGAGAAACTGTACTCTCTGAAGCTTGAAAATTTTCAGAATCTAGTTTTCTTATAATGTGTCCTTTCTGTGAGACAGTGCTGGATCATGTATATTGCAATATCACTTCCTTGTTGTGATTTTTAATTACTGAACAATCAAGTTTGCTGCTTTTGTGCCTTTTCTAAAAAAATGGCATTCAGTCATGACAACGGTCAGCATTTTGGAGCCAGGAAAAAAACAACTTTCAGAATGCATTTTTCATCATGTCTTTGGCATGTCAGAAAGTGGCCAAGAAAAGACCGTTTCTTAAATGAAGCTGACATCTTCCAGTTTGAGTGATTCTAGTAAAATTTTATGAATTTAACAAAGGTTAGGCTTGAGATAGCTTTTTTCACCCTAAGGAGAATTCCTCTACTGACTTAAATAACTTACAGTAAATGAGTTGGTTATTAACAAAAATGTTTGGAGCTAGAAATAATTATGAAGCTAAATCAGACTTTTACCAGAAGGCTAGCTATTACTTACCCATAGTGGGGTAATGTAGCAAAATAACCTGTATACAGGGTTTGTTAGACACTTACAGGGACTCCTGGGGTGACAATGAACAACCCCTCATCCTAGAATTTGTGAGGGCGCAGGGAATTTCATGCTTTAAACTACATTGGAGGAGGATTGCAGAGCCAAGATGCCTGCTCACAACTTCTTGTATCTCACTTAAAAAGCCGCCAGCATTTTAGAATCATGAATTAGTCTTAATTGTTGAATCCAGTTATAAGAAAATGCCAGTCAAAGCAATACTGATGCAGGGTTGGTTTGCTTTTCTGTAAATACCACGACGAAGCTATGCTCTCAAAAAATAAGGATTGAAATTCACAGTGAGTATGTGTATTTTCAAAAGTCTTGCTTATCTCCTAGGGAATTTCAGTATTCTATCTGTTGCACATATTAAGTGACAAAAGCTACTTCTGTGGTATGGTTTTAGTGGTGTAACTAACAGTCCTGTTAGAGCATGACTCAAAGTTTCAGTTGCATTCTGTTAGAGAAAGTTGTTTATTTTTTATTTGGGTGATAGAAATATCCATGGAAGAACTCAAAAAGGTATGGATCTAATAATTGCATAGTTAAATCTACAGTCTTCTTTTCTTGACAGTTTAAATATAGTCTTAAAACTTTAACTTGATTTACAATTCGATTTGCAGCTAAACAGTCCTTTCAGTACAATAAAATGAAAAGTTTGGGGTTTTTTAGCTAGTGCCTTTTTGTCTGTATGCCTTAATTTTGTTCATGTTAGAACACCATATTGAAATATGTCATACAATTCCTTGTCACCAAAGCAGTCTTAGCGAATGGGTTTTTTTCAAAGTGCCCAAACCAGAGTTCGCCTAACTGCATTGAAAAGTGCATGCGGTACAATCTGCAGCAGACATCCAAATGCAGAACTTTAAAGTGATTTTGGCTTCCTGTGCTAATACAGGATTTGTATTTGCATTCTGGAGATGGTAAACTGATGCACATACCAGAAAGAGGATTTGTCTGCATGCACAGAAGTAACTGGATTATCAGGATATGGCTTCCTGGCTCTGGGTACCAGACTCTCTGGTTTCTTACTGGGTTTGAAAGCCAAGTTGGTACATTTGTAAGCATGGTACTGTATTAAAAGCTGTTTACTTTCAGTGCACGGGAATATGATCTGTCCAAGCAAATCAGCAGATTTCTTTCCTGTGCCTTTTGGATAATCCTAATCCTGCCATTGTCTTGACTGAAAGCCTCATAGCACCCGTAGGTACAGTGCAGTACAGCAAGCCATTCTTTTGGATAGCATAGAGTGATGTCTAACTGCAGCTTCAGAGACTTGAGCAAATTGATCAGATCTACAGTTATTTATAACCAGTTTCTTACTTTTTTAATCTTGAAAGACTGTGTCACGCATATAGAAAAGTATAATGTGTGTGCTTGAATGTAAGTCCCTATGGTGTTTCTGGAAAAGCGAAAGTATTGCCGCCAGTGTCATTTCTTCTTGCTGGTAACTTGCTGTCTTGTGGCAATGACAAGTCTGCAGTGTAGAATCACATACAATTACCAAAGCTTTTATATCCCATATACATATAGCCAAAAGTGATGTTTCATGTCACTTATAAATAGTGTATATCCACCAGTAAGCTGTTGCTGACTGAGTAAAGCAGGTACTAGTAAAAAAAGTGAGACACTGCCCACATTTCAGACATGTGGGTGTTTATAGTTGCTGTTCCGATACGCAAAATTCATGCTTGTATTAAAATGAAGAGTTTTCTTTTTAAAAGCTCTTTCTAATTTAATCTTACTGTTGTCATTCTAAAACTACTGCATAAGCTTGGTGACTAAAACCTGGTGACTTCTGTAGCTGGGTTTGAGCCTTGGGACATTTAAGGAATGCCATGAAGATAAAATTGTGACCTAATCTGTTTTGTGCGCCATAGTGAGAATGTTCCAAAACTCCAGGAAGCAGCCAGTCCTCTTTATGTGACAGCCAGATGTCACCCACAGTTACCTGGGTGTGGGTGCTGCATTCAGGAGGAGCCACTAATGCACACCAAGGGGTCAGACAGGTTTCCTATCAACCCGGGGTTTCTGAATCAAACTCTGGGATAAGAAACAAAGGAGCTTTTTTCTGATTTGAATTCCCCCACTTGGCCCACACCGTTTATTTTTCTTTCTGGCTGGCAAAGCTTAAGTCCTGCATAGGCGGTGGCCCCTGATAGCTCCTGAATATGGTGTGTGTCCAGCTTTAGACCGGGAGCCCATCACACTTGAACCCAATCCTTGGATTTCCTGTAGCAATATATACATATACAGAGTTGAGGGATGGAATGGAGGAAATGAAATTTCTAATGTTTCAGAGCAGTCACACCTTGGCTAGGGCTTAGTTTTCATAAACTTATTTTAAAGGGAGAGGAACTGGATTAAACGGCATTAAAAATTGTATCTCATGGTTCAACCCTTACGTTGAGTCCACAGGTGAGGATTGGAGGTCAGGGCCTTCTGTTGAGAGATAAGGAAAAGGATACTCCAGCTCCAGAGTGGATAGTCATAGGAAATACATCAGAGCTTTTTTGTGTTTTTTATCCAAAAACTAGATGATCTTTTTCCCCTAGAGGTTTATATAATGTGGATACAAAAACAAGGATTGCATTTTCTTTTCTGAACAGCCATTGGATTGTCAGTTCCCTAGTGTTTGTTTCTTGTTAATACCAGTAAAAAAAGGTGGTGTCACCCTAAAATTGGAATGGTTTATTAAAGCATTCGTGTCTGTCATCTCAGACCTCGCAGGAGTCATATAATGGAGTATCACTGTAAATACGTGGAGGAGACTTAGATTAATTGGAATGTAGGCTTTTAGTTTTCATGAAGCTATGAATAAAAATTTGTAAATTTACTCTTGATCTAATGTACATTTTTATGTAGCCATTAAATTCTCTATTTAATCTATCAGTTTCTCACTGTAAATGTTTTTACTCTCAGTTGAATGCTGGGCACAGTTTGTAATGTATGTACACAAAGGTGTTTTTTTCTATCAACGTTGACTTTTTTGCACATTTTTGGAAATATTTAATTTGTACACTGATTTAATACTCTGACCAATTGTCGATGGATGTATGAGAATCACGTGTGTGTGCAATGTACTACTGTCTGGATGTATGGGGTTTTTTATTACTTTTGAGATGTTGCTACCAGTAACTGCACTGCTGTTGCTGCTTTACATGGAATATCTTGTGTATAAAAAAAAGATAAAAACAATTAAAAAATTAGCTTATGGTTATCATGGTTGAGGAACTCAGGAGTTGGGCATTGCTTGCTAGTTCCGTTGTCTAAGAACCTTCCAAACTTAAATACAACCAACCAACCCCGCCTTGTAATTCTGTGTATGCGTTGAATGTGTGTGTCTGTATATATCCCAGTAATCTTATTCCACAATTTCATTTCTACATTTTTATGAACTTGTTTTTTAAGGGTACTATGTTTAGTTAGAATAATTAAATATATAAAAGCTTTGAGAGATGATTTACTAGATAAATATATTTTCAGCTGGCTGATGTTCAAAATATTTTTTTAATTTTTGTTTTTAACCATTCGAAATGTATTTGTATTTCCAAAATCAGACACGAATTGTACTTAGAAATATATTAAAACACTCTGTAGGGACAACAGTGTGATTTCTCTTTTAAGAATTCTGTACTTCAGAACACTGCGCAATGTCACTCTTGTACCTCAGTTCCGAGTTGGCTTTTTTATTATTTACAGTGCGCTTTCCGGAAGTCTCTTCAATTCCTTTTATACTTTTTATATTTTTCCTCGTTTCCCGCTGATCCGGGCGTGGCCCGGGGTGCGGCCGCCTGCCGTGCCCGAGGTCCCGCCCCCCGCCCGCCCGCGCCTGTCCCCCCGGCGGGGGCGGTCCCGGGAACTGAAAGCCGCCGGTGTCGCCTCCGCTCGCGGCCCGNCGGGCCGGGCCGGGCCGGGGGGACCCTGGGGGGGGCTCGTCACAGCTCCCGCTCTGCTCCCAGATAAGAAGAAGTCCAAGAAGCGCCATTACGATGACGACGAAGACGATGAGGACGAAGGTACCGGGAAGGAGCCGCAGGAGGCGGTGCCGTCGGCGGCGGGGAAGCAGGTGGAGGAGAGCGGCACCAAGGTGGACGAGTACGGCGCCAAGGACTACCGGCTGCAGATGCCCCTGAAGGCCGACCACAGCTCGCGGCCCCTCTGGGTGGTGCGTGCGCGGGGGGCGGCGGGGCCGCTGTCGCCGTGTGCCCGAGGGTGGGACGCGCAAGGGGCCGGGATCGCTGCGGGACACGGACAGGGCAGAGAGGGGCGTTCTCTCTCAGAGAAGCCGGGACTGCTTCGGCGTCAGGCGGGGACGCGCAGGGCCGGCCGAAGTGTGCGGGTGGAAGCCCTCGGGGAGCGGGGTTTGCTGCGGTTCGGGGCGGGTGGGTCCCCTGCAGCACCTGTGCGGGGACAGCCGGGACAGGAGCCCCGGGAACGCCCAGGGAACTGCTCCAGCCCCAGCAGCCTCCAGGCGGGGCCCCCGCTGTCGCAGGTGCGCCGCGGACCGGGCAGGGCACAGGAGCATCTCAGACAGACGTCTCAGGCAGGGCTGAGAAGAACAGCGCGACTGTCGCCGCAGTGACACAGCAGCAGGGTTTGTATGCTGGAGTGAAACAGCTTTAAGACAGGCTGGTCTCATCTTCTGTAACTGGAGCTGTTTGTTTTCTCTGCCCTTTGAAAGGGACGTCAGTAAACTTGCCCAAGGTCTGGCCAGTGGTGCAGCATCTAGGGAAGAGGTGGTTGCCCAGCCAGTGTCTGCAGGGTGCCTGTCACTGAGTGCTGTACAGGCACCTAGTGCTGTGACACCCAAGTGCTATCATTCATTCATTCATTCATTCATTCATTCATTCATTCAGTCATTCTTCGTAAAATGAGCAAGGAGTTTTGTTGTTCCAGGGGAATGGGGCTGGAAGTTTAAGTCTACTTAAGCAATTTGTTTAGCATTAAAAAAGAACAAATACCCCAGCATGTCAGTGTGGAAAAGCCTTTATCGATCTGGGTGTGGGTTATTCACAGTGCTGTGGAAGGGACATGGACAATGCCAGAGACATGCCTGGTCCATTTCAGGAGACAAAAGTTACATGTTTATTCTTTTTCTTGTAACTTCAATATAAGATTCAGTTCAACTAACACTGTTGTGCCTTCAGCATTTCTTTTTGTTTCTGCAGGCTCCAGATGGCCATATATTTCTGGAAGCCTTTTCTCCAGTTTACAAATATGCACAGGACTTTCTAGTTGCCATTGCTGAGCCTGTGTGCAGACCCACCCACATCCACGAGTACAAGCTGACTGCCTACTCCCTGTACGCTGCCGTGAGTGTGGGCTTGCAGACAAGTGACATCACCGAGTATTTGCAGAAACTCAGCAAGACTGGTGTCCCAGATGGAATAATTCAGTTTATCAAGGTAAGGTTATTTTATGGCATTGGAAATACATCTGCTACTCATGAATTCCTTTCCTGCTGCCTCTGCCTAATTGATTTATTATTTTTTAATAATTCATCGTTTTTAACTGTCTTATTCTTCTGTTATTGTTTCAAGAGAATGGGTTTTTTTTCTCTTTTTGCATAGCATATTGCTTCACACATACTATTTTCGTACTATATTATGTGTGGGATGTATAAAAAGGAGAGTACAATAAAGCGTTTGTGCAGATAGTTTCAGCCAGTACGACTTGTACATGGGGAAACTTTCCTCAGATTTGCCCTGAAGGAAAACTGAGGATGTGGGAAGCAGTCTGCAGTAGTGGGGCACTGTAAGACAGCCTGCCTTATCCTGTAAGTATGCTCTCACAGTCTTGGGAGCACATTGAAATTAGGTATAAAAAGGGAATATCTGTGCCTGATCTCCTGCATGAGGTGATGTGAGCATCTTCAGAAAATACCTCTTCAGGTCTGTTCCATGAGCATACCAGCATTGCAAGTAAATGTTTTGTGGTACGGTGCTTCCCTCACAAAGACCTTTAGCCATTGCAGTGTTTGGTCCTAAATATGGAATCTCTCTTGTGTGTTCCTAATGGCCGCTCTCTTTGTTTGTAGCTGTGCACCGTCAGCTACGGGAAGGTGAAGCTGGTTCTGAAACATAACAGGTAGGTGGCTTCTTCCTTAGCTCTTGTGGCAGCCCTCCAAATGCACACCTGTGCGTGAGTGAGTGCTCTCAGGAGCTCTGGAGTCTCACAGCTGCCAGCTGAGTGTAACAGCTCTCAGGTATCGCTTTTACAGCTTTTGAAAATATTTAATACATTAGCTGCTAAATTGTATTTAGCTGTCCTGAGCTAGCGCTGATTGTCCTCACATTTTTAAAAGTAGGCTGCAAATTTGATATTGTAGCTTGTTTCTGTATTGCTTTAAGTCGTTGAGGTTTTCAAATCATTGCTTCCCTCCTTCCCTCCTTCCCTCCTTCCCTCCTTCCCTCCTTCCTTTCACAAGTTTTCCACAGCTGTCCTGCAGCCTTGTGTATTCTGACTCGTGTTCTGTTATTCGCGAAAGATAAGCAAATCCAGTGATAAGAGGTGGGTGCTGTGTCTGGGTTGAATCTGATTTGTTTTAAAGATAGAGGATAATGCTGGAAGGGGCCTGGAGAAGTCAGCTCGTATTTTAACTGTGATCTCCAACCAACATCATCACTGAGGAATCCTTGGGGTGCACTAGTTTTAAATTTTTAGGTGGTTTGTGTTGTGGAAGGTTGGGGTTTTGTCTTCTGGGCTTTTTGTGCTGTGGGCAGGACTTGAAAACATCACATGCAACGTTTTCACAAACTCACCTCAGTTCAGTCTCAAAACAATTTACTTCATTTGCATGTCACAAGTAAGACATGTATGTGAGAGGTCTGTGTGGGCAGTTATTCTGGAGTTTTGCCACTTGTGTTATGTTAGAGAGTATTTGAGCAAGATGGATGGATAACTGTACAGTACATGATGCTTTTGGTATGAGGCATCTTTTAAAAGTTTAGGTTGCCATAACATCTTCATTTTTAAATTAGCACCCCAAGATTGGATGCTTGAGAGTGCACCTGGGACAGCTATGCCTTTAATCATCTATGCCACTCTTCCAGTGAGTTATTCAATTGATGAGTTCATAAAAATGTTTTCCTTTATTCTTTAATTTTAGGTATTTTGTGGAAAGTACCCACCCCGATGTCATTCAGCAGCTTCTGCAAGACCATGTAATTAAAGAATGTCGCCTGAGAAATGCTGAGGGTGAAGAGACAGAGCTCATTACAGAGACATTCACAAGTAAATCAGCGGTATGTCCAGCCATATTCTAAAATTACTGCAGTGACTGGAGGTAAACTCTTGAGTAGTTTGGACTGGTTATTGTTTGCTTTTGTATCAGCTTCATTCTGCCAGCAACAAACTCTTCAATGAACCCAAACTGGGGGGGAAAGGGGGAGCCCAAGTGTGTCTCTAATGAAACCTTTGGTGAAAATTCATGTTCCTCTATTTCAGATTTCCAAATCCAGTGAAGGTGGCCTTGGTCCATCGACTTCACAGGGAACAGATGCTCAGAATAAGCCAGATGTCCCAGCTGACTTATTTGAGTTTTATGAGCAGATGGACAAAGATGAGGAGGAGGAGGAGGAAACGCAGACGGTGTCCTTTGAAGTCAAGCAGGTATGAATGTTGCACAGAAGCACATAAGCATGAGAACTTAGTAGGAAGTACTGCGGCTCTTTTTGTTTGGCAGGGGAGATCCCTGGAAGTCATTAACATTTCTTTCCTTTTGCCTTCCAAAATTTAGAATCTCAGAGGGTGGCAGGCTGGGCGTTGTTCCTTCCCAGCCTGCAGAGCACAGTGCTCTCAGGCCAGAGAGGTTCCCATCACATTTGGCTGAATATTACTTAGTGCAAGACAAGTGAGAATTCAGTGGAGGGCTGTTTTCAGAGAGCTTTTTTTTTCCTTTTCTCCCCTCTTGCTTTTGTTTTGTAATTCGTGGTTGCAAAAGGAACTCTTTCTTGGTGGTTCCAATTTCATCACTTGAGACAGGGAGCTGGAGGTTGAAGCACAGTCCTTGCTTGACCGTCAGAGTGCTTCTATAGAATTTCCCAAGTTGTTTTTGGACTTGGTGATTCTAAGGATGCCTTAGTGGGGGAAAAGGGAATTTTAAAAAGGAAATTTAAAAAGCATAAAGGATAGGGATAACTTAGTAGCTGTTTTGTTTGTTTGAAAAAAAGCCAGGGCAAACCAACAACCTCTAGGTGATTGATTCAGCCTGTCATTGTCTTGGAATAACTTCCATACAGGGTATGGATGTTTTCAGGGTAATAGATGTGCAGCTTTGTGTAGCATAGAGAACCTTTTGTGTCTGTTACTGAACTCTTCATTGCAGGACGTCAGGGTGTAGTTTAGTCATTGCCAGGTAAGCAGCAATCTGAGCTGAATATGTCATATTCTTCCATCTCCCTAAAGATCCCTCTCTAATACTAACTGTTGTTTCAAATGTTTAGGAGGGGTGGGGTAAAGTTTCCAGAATAAACCTTGGCTCTTACAGACTTCATAAGCATAAAAAATAAATGTAACTTCACTTGGTTCTATATAACCTAGTTGTTTTAAGGGGAAAAAAATTAATTCAGATGTGGAGAATTTATCAGCTGAAGCTTTGTTTCCTCTTCAGGAGATGATTGAAGAACTTCAGAAGCGTTGTATCCATTTGGAGTATCCCTTGCTGGCAGAGTATGATTTCAGAAATGATTCTGTGAATCCTGATATTAATATAGATCTGAAACCTACTGCTGTCCTCAGGCCCTATCAAGAGAAAAGCCTAAGGAAGATGTTTGGGAATGGACGAGCCAGGTCTGGTGTTATTGTCTTGCCATGTGGTAAGTTTCTGTGTTGGTACTTAGACAATTTGTTTTTTATTTGCCTGTAGTAAAGTGAATTCCAAAGATGACAGCTGCCTGGATTTCAGACAGCAGCAGGGACTGTTCTAGTCACGGTGTGCAGAGACCTGGTGGGTTTTAGTGAGCAGGTGGTGAGGCTGTGCTGAGGGAGAGCCGGGTCACAGAGCTGTCGGTGTCCTGGCAGGGGCTGCGGAGCTGGGGAGCAGCTGTGGTACCTTCACACTGCCAGTCATGCTTCCACTGTGCCCTCTGCCACCTCTGCTCATCTTCCTGTGAAACGTAAAGCCATTGGCATTGGAATTTGTTCCTTGGTTGGGACTAGGGAAACTGGGGGGAGCTGGAAATACAGAGGTGGCATAAAGGGGCATCCAAGGAAGAAAAAGAGTTTGTGTGCACAAGTGCTGGGCAGGGGAGTTGGAGGAAGAAATGAGAAACTGAGAAATGCAGACTGAGACAACCTACAGAAAACGGGGGGAAAAGGAGCAAACAGGAGAATGTGTGCCAGTGCCGTCGGTCGGTATTGAGGGAGGAGGAGACATGGGAAATACAGCGAGGGCCTGAGAGTGCGTAAGGAGTGCTGGGAGAATGTGAAGGATGGGAAGAATTATGGACATGCTTTGTGGGGGAATGTGCATAACTGCCACGGACAGAGGAACAGATCACCCTTAGGGAAGCTTTCTGTAGCCACCTGTAGTTTAATATTCTTTGGAAATTAAAAAGCGTTAAAATGATTGTTTCTAATTGTCAAAGCCATTGTTTACAGTTATTTTCTTGAGGAAATACAGTTGTGTTTAGTAGACAATCCAGCTGGTTTTTTAAGAAGCGAATACTCAATCTCTCTAAGACTACTGTAGCAAAGAAACGACAAAAAATTTGCCCTTACATGATTTCATATTCTGTCACAGTTTTCCTCTGCTCTTTTGCTTTGTTTTCTTCCTACTCCAGTGGTGTCTGAGGGATGGCTAATGAGTGTCACTCCTCCTGCCCTGCAGGTGCTGGCAAGTCTCTGGTGGGAGTGACGGCTGCGTGCACTGTGCGCAAGCGGTGCCTGGTGCTTGGGAATTCCGCCGTGTCTGTGGAGCAGTGGAAGGCCCAGTTCAAGATGTGGTCCACCATCGATGACAGCCAGATCTGTCGCTTCACGTCTGATGCCAAAGACAAGCCCATTGGCTGTTCTGTTGCCATCAGTACATATTCCATGTTGGGGCACACGACTAAAAGGTCCTGGGAAGCAGAAAGAGTAATGGAGTGGCTTAAAAGTCAGGAGTGGGGCCTTATGATACTGGATGAAGTCCATACCATCCCTGGTAAGGAAAGGGCATGCAAACCTTTAGTGTTGTACACACTGTTAATGTCCCTCTGTTCTTTTAGAAGTGGTGTTTTTTTGCTGTTCTTCTCATGATTAATGGAGTGAGTAAACCCGTGGTTCGGGGTTTTGAGACAAGTAAACTGCCTTGTTCTACTTTTTTTTTTTCTGATACTACATAGTTTAGCTGACCACTAGTTTTCTGAAACCCTTCAAATTAGACACTGTTTTCTGTCATGGCAGTGTAAAGTACAAGTTCCTTCGTGTAGGTTGATAAAGTGCTCTTAAAATACCTGAATTACATTTGCATAATTTTGCTGCAGACGTATTTAAACAGGAGAGGAATTAATCTTCCTTCTTCTCTTAGATACAGTGGCACTGCAGGCCAGTTTTTAATATCTATGAGTAACCATAGTGATTGCCATCCAGAAATAACTGTTGTCTTTGAAATTGCCACATAAGTGAGATCTATGCTACTGGAAAGTAATAATGTAGTATTCAAGTGTCTGTGGAATAAGCCTGGATAAAAATACCACCCAGGATTCTGTTAGCTGCTCTACTTTATTCTCATCTGAATATAATTTGGTGTCTACAGAAGTAATGAACTTCAGAAGTAGACCTTGGTGATTAATTGCCATTATATCAAAGTAGCACAGTGCTGGCACTGTTCTGTCACTTTTGTTCTCGCTTGGTTTTATAGAAATGAAGGTATAGCAGCTCCTCTGTGATCTCTAGCAATACTAAAGATGAGTAATTCTGCCATATCCTGCTAGTCCTGAATGTAGCAGTCAGCCAAGAGTTCTTGTGTCATAGTTCTTTCTAGAAAATAATATACACCTAAACCAAGCCATGTAATCTCTGAATATATTAATTTTCTCTTGGGGAATGGGAAGTAATAAAGATGCCAGAAAGTTTACTGGGATTTTCAGAGTACACTTGACAATGCAAAATAAAGCTGCAATCACTGTGAACACAGATTTTCTGTAACACAGATTTGTTAGCAGTATATGTGCAATGGGGTACAATTTCCCAATGCTGTGCTTGCCTTATGTTCAGGAGTTGATGAAAATGTCTTTTAAAGTTGCAGTATTTATCTTCTAAAACCATTCAGGAAAATTAACAAAAAATTTATCTTGGATTTCTTAGCAAAAATGTTCAGACGTGTGCTCACTATTGTACAAGCTCACTGTAAACTGGGGCTGACTGCTACCCTGGTCAGAGAAGATGATAAAATTGTTGACCTGAACTTCCTGATCGGACCAAAGCTCTATGAAGCCAACTGGATGGAGCTGCAGAACAGTGGCTACATTGCTAAAGTCCAGTGTGCTGAGGTGATGCTCTGCTTTTTGGTACTATTAGTGTTTATTTAGTATGCTTATAACTTTGAGAAAACTCTTGCATTCTTAAAACAAAGAATGATAGTAGAAATTTTAAAAAACGTAAGAAAACACCTGCTTATTTGAAGCCTGAACGTATGAGGTTGAAACTTGAAAACATAGGACTGATCTCATCATTCTTTTCAGCTTAATGGTGTGACCTCTGTTCTTTCCAGCATATGGGTGAGAGGTAAATCTAGTTTTAAAAGAAGTGAAAGTCTTTCACACAGGCACATTAGAATGTTAGAGTAGTCTTTCTGGGTCAGACTAAAAGTCTAACTTAATGTATTGTCTCTGATAATTGACATGGAGGATACTTAGGAAAGAGTATCAATTTCTCCAGGATCTCTGCTGTTTACAAGGTTTCTGCATAAGCATTAGTGGATTGCTTTTTCGTGAACTTATCTGGTCTCCTGTTGAATGGAAGTAGTTTTAGCAGCTACAGTGTGTTATGGTAGAGTTTTACAAAAGTTTCTTGTTTGTTTGGGGTTTTTTTCCTCCATTGTTTGTGGGGATTTTCTGTCTTTGTTTGCTGGTTTGGGGTTTCTTTGTCTTTTTGTTGTTGTTATTAATGTGGTGGTTTATTTTAAGCCTGTCTTGGTTATTTCATTCAATTCTCCCTAGCTCTGGTACTGGAGTGAAAGATGCAGATGCAGGTCAGCTGTTCTCCTTTTGACCACTGTGCAAACTGGAGGTTGTAGAAGGAAAAAACCCCACTCTTTTGAACTCACAGAATGCAAGCGAAAGGCACCTAGAAAATAACTGTTGAAGGGAGAGTAAGCAGTTCTCAAATTCAGATTTGCATTTAGACACTTTGGTTAGTTCTGCCTTGCAAGTATAATTCTCTGTCCCTGAACTGCCCTTTAGTCACTGAAAAATGAAACATGGGCTACCTTTTGTTCTGAATGATGAGAAAATTCAGCAAGTTTATATTCCTTAGGCCAGTGTTTTGAACTAACATTTGATGACTCTTACCAAAAGCAAAGACTGTAAAAGCCCGGTATTGATGGCTGATAAAAAAACTAGTCCAATACATGCACAAGTGCTTGGCATATTTGTTTGGATTTTCTTGGCACATGTTGAGGAGTAGCATCATTAGTCAACTTGGCTTATTCCCCACAGCCAGGAAGGGTGTCTGGCTCACTCCTTAGGAGCAGTTCTTTCCAGGTGGCCGAGGAGGGTGGTACTGGTGTCTCATGGGGCAGATCATCGTCATTGCAGGTGCTGCTCTTTCACTGCTCTAAAAGAGAATGAGCAGCACAGTTAAAAAAGTTGCACAGTTGAAAAAAAGACAGTAAACCTGTTCTTCACCTGTTCTTTCAGAGTTATGTAATTTACGAATAATCCCTTTCTGACCAGCCATACCAAGTCTTTGGATTGGAGTGCATGTCTTGCAAAATGTAAAAATGAGAGTATCATTGGGGTGAGAAGTAGATCTTACCTATTTCCTAATCCAGAAGAGAGTGCAAATGCAAAATACATGGGCTTGCCGTATATTCAGAGAGGCATTGAGGAATAGATGAATTTTTTTTACTGCAGTCAAATATTTAGTATTCATATCTCATTGTCACTTTGATGTAACTGTCTTCTGATTCAAGAGTTTTAAGTCTTTCGTGTAGATAGCACACAATAACAACAGAGCCTATTCAGTGCATGAATTTATTTTTAATGTAGTCAAAGGATAATAAAAGCATCATCTGGCATTTAACTCACTGGAAAAATATTTTGAAACAAAAAATTAGTTCTAATCAGTACCGAATAATTCATGTTGTTTAAATCAACTCCTGTAAATTGTCATTAACTTCCTTAGCTGAACAGTGGTTATGATAGAGGCTTTTCTCTGCAGTATTTTGTTAATTTCTGTTGTGCAATGGACATGAGGGAATAACCCGTGTACAGCAGAGTGAATGTTTCCTCGATTATATGCCCTGTGTATAGTGTCATACATTATCAATAGTGTCATTTCATGGGCTTTAAACTTCATACTTTCTTCTTTTTTCATGCTACAGTAGAAAAAATAAGCCTGGACTTATTGAAGTACTATTGTAGTTATGTACATAATAAAAGAATTGCTTAGGGATGTCTGTTGAAAACTTCTAACCAATCCTAGTGTTTTGGAAGTTCTAGACTCAATAGCTGTTAAAATAAAGGTCACTCCTTTGTGGGTATATGAAGAAAGGTGGGTGAATTTGTTCTGTAATGAAGACAAAATGTGTCTCAGCTTTCAGAATATGGATGAAAATTAGTCTTTATTGGAAAAACCTTTGACTGCTGTGAAAGGGAGACTACACAGACAGTTCATTCCCTTAGTTACTGCTTTGTAAAAAGTAGTAGTATGCAGTAAATTATTTAGGTGTGAACATTAAGAAACTATTTTTCAGTCTTGTTCCAGTCCCACTGCGTATTTCTGTCATGGATCTCAATGCCAAAGCATTTTGAAACACTGAAATGTTGATGAGGTTAAACAGATTTTAGCAGTGCAGGAGACTTCACTGATTGGTAGCCTTCATTTTGGTACAGAAATGACTTTGTTAAAATCTGTAGCCTGCACTGTACAGAAAGTCCTAATGCATTATCATCCCCCAGTATCTTTTCAATTCCCACTGGGATTAAATAAGTAAATAACGGAGCGTTGCTTTGTCTGTGTGTGTTTTCTAACCGTAGGTCTGGTGCCCGATGTCACCTGAATTTTACAGAGAATATGTAGCTATCAAAACAAAGAAAAGGATACTGCTCTACACCATGAACCCGAATAAATTCAGAGCCTGTCAGTTCCTGATTAAGTTTCATGAGCGACGGAATGATAAAATAATTGTCTTTGCTGACAATGTGTTTGCACTGAAGGAATATGCAGTCAGACTTGGGAAGTAAGTGTTCACTACCAGTGATGGCACCCTTGTTTTCTTCCTTCCATGACAATTTCCTTGCAATCTCACAACTTTCAGTAGTCTTTGATATTTTTTGTAATGCTGTAACTCCAGTCCACCTGCAGAAAAAGCTCAGGAGGGTATTTTTGGATGGACCTTATTGGCACTGTAACATGATTTCTGTGTTTGAAAAGTCTCTGTTTAGCATTTGTTTCAGAAGAGTTTTACCTCCAGGATTTCTGTGAAAGATTTAGTATTTTAGTTTGGTTTAGTTTAGTTTATTTGTATTGTTAAAAGCCAGTGGAAAAATGAGAGGCTTTTAGAAATATCACTGGAACTGTTTCTTTAATGAATGGTAGCTTCCCCTGTCTCTCTGAGACAAAGGTTTTCAAGTATATACACTCTGGATCATTCAAGATGTTCTGAGACCCAGGGCCTCCCTCTTCAGGTTCTCAAAAGGTCTTGCCCTTGTCTAAAAAAACTGACAAGCTCTTTTGGGATCTGTGCTGTATTAGTGCACTACCTAGAACTGCAGTAATTGTTTAATAAACTAAAGGATGTTTCTTCTTAGAGCCTCCTTGGTTACCTTAAATTACTGTAACACAAATGCAGTTATGGGAGACTGTGCAGATTTTAATGAGGGGTCAGCATCAGTCTGTTGATAGGATTTGGGGAGGGATGATCAGGGAGAGTTTGTCAGGGTCAGGCATGGAGCAATTATTGGGAAATATAACCGTATAAGCTGTCCTCATCCTTTCTTTGACAAGCCCAAATAATGCCTTGCTTGCTAGAAGCTGTGGGGCATTTTGATGGTGTATGATTTCATGTCATGAATTTCAGCAGTTTTCCTTAGCAAAACCACAAACAAGCCTTACACTTTCCAAAATTCATGATCAGTTCTGACTGCAGTTTAAAGGCTGTGTTGTGCTGGTGTGCTGAGACATTAAATAGCTAGCAGAGCTAATGGTACTGGATGAATTCCAAACCCGTAGTCTCTTTCATCATTTTTTAAATCTGTCTGGACAGAGATTAGCTGTAATGATGCCTCTGGAATGTCTCTAGCACTGTTCAGTGCACCACAGACAAAGCCTTTAGCACAGGCGATGCTGGGAGAGGGGGATGCTGCAGAGCACAGCAGTTGTAAGTGATGTAGATGCTGTGGAAGCGTGGCAGGAAAACCAGTTGAAGAAATAGTAGGTGGCCCCTTTTTATGTTTATGATAAACATCAGGTGTGCATTCTGTGTTTCTCACATCATTTGTGGAGCTCCAGGTTATCCAGCTGTCACTATTAGAAAGAAAGGAGGCTTGCAGTGCTGGACAAAGGTGAAGGAGTCTTTGTTTTACAAAACCAGGGAGTTTTGTATCAGTTTGCTGTGAGCAGGCTAAACCAAAGGGAACTGTTAGTTTGTGCAGGACAGGAATTCCACGCGTGGAGGAGAGAGGAGCCCAGTGGGTACAGCAGGAGTGCTGTGGCCCTTCTCATGGCCTGACAGAACCGTGCGGGGTGGGTGGGCTCCCAGGTGGACGGAGAGGTGGCCACGGTCTGGCTGCCTCTGCTGGCTCCTCCCTTAACCCCCTTGGCCCTTGGTAGTGGGGAACTATCAGGGAAAGACCGTGCACATGACAGGAGTTATTTTGACTGCAATTTTTGGGGCCACAGAATCCAAATTTGCTTGGCCAGCTTTCCCTCTGTCATCAGCCTGTCATCTAGTATAGCATAGGTCATGTGCTGACTGATTTTACTGGTGTTAGGAGTATGTTTAAATCTCTGTTTCTGAAGGACTGTGCCTCTGTGGTTTTGTCAGATAATGCCATTTAATGGGAGAGGAATCTGTCTTTGCAAATCCTCAGGTGTCTTTTTGCAGTAAGGAAAATGAGTCATTAAAAAAAGAATCCATTTAGCACTTAATGTTCTAGATTCAGTAAAGTACTCAGGAGTGTCAGTGAATTTCTGTCAAGTAGGATCAAGGCAAGTTAAAAAGGATTAATAGCCAGGAGTTCAGGATTATTTTCTTAATACAAAATGTGTTTGAATGCTTTCTTGGTGGTCTTAAGAAAAGGAAGGCTCAAAAATGCTTCAGTTTCAGTTTAAATCTGCTATTTAGCTTCACAATTTCAATACTAAATGAAATTTAAAACAAGACTTAAAATATTACTGAATGCTACTAATTGAGTAATGATGGTACTTTTTCAGAGTTGACTCATATGCCACTTCTTTTAGCTTTTTTCCCCTAAAAGTCTGCTTAAATACACTGAATAGAAGAATTGAGATGACTAGGATTGTTTGGTAAAAAACCCTAGACTAAAGTTTGTAGTAATGAAAGCAAGAGGAGCCAGTGCACAGGAATCAGTTGATAAGAATAGAAAACCTTAGTCCTGTGCACTGCCATGTTTACGTTCAGCCAGCATTCATGTATGTGCAGTACTAAATGAAAAATTTGAGCTTGGTTCCTTGTGTTAGAAACAATTTATGGCAACGTGAACAAAGCAGTGATCGGAAAACTTAACTCCTATTGTTTGGAGATGCTTGGTAAGCCAGCATTTGGAAAATTAGTGTAACAGATGACAAAGCGGTGGCTGTGCTATCCTGCATGCCTCTCACTGGTTTTGTGTGGGCTTTGCTCTTTCTAGCTTTCTGGTTTTTTAACTCTGCTTAGGCAGGAATAAAACAGCCAGACCCTGGAACATTCATAGCAGTCCAAGTTACTCATGGAGTCTGTGGGTGACTCAGAGTTTGTGTGAGCCTTCGGGATTGAGACATTAAATGTTCCATGTGATTCATTGTCAAACATTAGAAACCGTAGATGAAATGCCACTGTGAACTACTTATGGAATGTTTGGGGCCTTTTTCTCATTTCAGTAGGCCCAGAAGGTATTAGAAGGGGCAAGAAGTTAGCTTTAAAAGCAAAAATAATTTTCCCAGAACAACACCCAGCAGCCTATTTGTGACACCCAGAGTATCCTTGATAGAGAAGCCTGGATTTTCAAGTGTTTAAATAGGAAGCAAAGGTTGTAGCTGTCAATGTGCTAACAGTACATTTGAGGAGGAAAAAATCTCTATTTTAACAGCTGCCTTCAGTCTTTCATGTAGCTTAGCAAATGTATTCAGTCTGTTGATATACAGCTTCATTGGTGCATGTAATTGCAAAACATTTGTAACTGTCAGAATTTCTTTCTGGCTGACTGGCTTGCTGCAGGGGGTTCCACAAACCCCTGGGCAGCTGCCATGAAGAGCCAAACAAGCTAAAAGTAAACTGAAATCTGTACCAGAATCTGGTTTGTTTTCATATCTGCTTAAATGTGTACTGCACTCCCTGCCGTGGTACGTCAAAAGAGATGAGTGAGAAATCTTTAATTTATTTAATTTGCAAATTTTCTGTTCTTTTCAGACCCTATATCTATGGTCCTACTGCCCAAGGGGAAAGAATGCAAATTCTACAAAACTTCAAACACAATCCAAAAATCAACACTATTTTCATTTCCAAGGTGAGTGAGTACATGCCCTGTGTCCTTGTGCCTATCTTCAGAATGAACTTTAGGAGTCAGCTGCACATGCCTGGTGTGTGTTTGTCGTCTTCGAATCGCAGCTCACAAAAAAGCTGTGCTTTGTACGTAGTGTTGGCTGGGGAAATGTGGAAGTAAGACTGCTCAGAGGGTGCTGCTCTGTTGCAGGTAGGGGACACGTCCTTTGATCTGCCCGAAGCCAATGTTCTTATTCAGATTTCATCCCATGGTGGGTCGCGAAGGCAGGAGGCTCAAAGACTGGGACGAGTGCTGAGAGCCAAAAAAGGTAAAGGAGGTGGCAGCTGGCCTCTGGGCCTTGGATCATCATATCCTAGAGCAGGAGGAACTGGATGGTCATGAGGTTTCTTTATACTGTCCTTGGATTATGTTTTAGTCGAAGAGACAATACCATTGTACCAGTGAGTGAAAATAAAGCATCTTCTGAGTCAGTAACTTTAGTGAATGAGAAAACTTCCAAAGGACAAAAAAAGCTGAAAGAAAACTGACTTTTTGTTCTTTAGCGGTTCTCTCACTTTTTCATTCTTTGGTATCTTCTTCAACATGAAATTGTAAAGAATCGTAGTATTATTCTAACAAGCAAGCCTGTAGAAATCACATTTTTGATACTGCAGACTACTTGCTTTTAAAAATTGGATTTGGTTTTTGACTAGCATGTTTTTGTAAAACATGGCCAAAGGAATTTTTTTTTGTTTAGAAAAATTATTCTTAAAATACTTTCTATTTGGACTTAAGCTCTGCACACACTTACTTTATGTGCAGTTTGTGGTTGTTACAGGTGAGGCTTTGTTTGAAAATGAAAACGAAACCCATGTTAGTGAAGTGACAAAGTCTTGGTGAAACCCTGGATTTTAAAAGAGAACCCTGTTACCAGCATAACAGACCTTAAGGACTGTAAGTGTAAAAAAAATAATTTATACACAGCCTGGTATATGCTGGTCTTCAGACAGTCCTATTAATTCTTAGCTGAGTATCTTTGTCTCACTTTTTTAATTCAAAATTTTCAAAAAAAGAAAAGTTTTTGTGGGGACAACTTACTGTTTTCAGTATTTATTCCGTTGTTCTCTGTTGCACCATTCCAAATGGAACTAATCGCTGAGTGCTTTTGTCTCCTAGGCATGGTTGCAGAGGAATACAATGCCTTTTTTTATTCCCTTGTATCCCAAGACACTCAGGAAATGGCATATTCAACAAAACGGCAACGGTTTCTTGTAGATCAAGGTTATAGCTTCAAGGTAACTTGTCCCTTCTATTTATTATGCTTGGGGCCTAAGAATGTAATTTTCATATTGTTTAATGTTAGTATTTGGTCCAGTACTTGAGAATTCCAGTTGTGGAATGCATTAATGAAGGTTTTTCTCACAAGCGAGAACTGCTCCGGTATTGTTTGATCATCTGTGTTATTGTGAGGGCAGATGCAGCCAGCTTTGTACAGCTTCTGGAAAGGTAAGTGGTGTAACTTCAAACCAGGCACCCTGCAGAGTGCAGTGCATGGGCCTTCGGGGTTGGTTCATGTTCGTGCAGTTCAGTTGTCCATCTGTGCAGGCCTCCCATTATGTGTTATCACACTGGCTCTGCATAAAACAGTGTTGGGTGTTCTTGTCAGAGTGTCAGAGCGGGCAGCAGCGATTTAGACTTGCAAAACTTAAGAAGTGGCAAATAAGTTCCAAAGAGCTCCAGTCTCAGACCAGTATTTTACTATGTTGTCATCTTCCAAACACAACATTTCATTTCACCAAAGCTCCTCTATATTCTAGATTTCATGGCACATCTCATTAATTTTTCTTTTAATGCATGGACTGCCCCATATGCTCATTTGTTGAGCTGCTAAAGGCAGCAGAGAATCATGATAGCTCTTGGGTTTAGGTAAATTATTCCTTTACAAAACTGGAGCTTACTGCTCTGATTAGAAGCTTTCCCAATGAGAAGCACTGGTGAGAAGAATAAAAAATAAGGCTCCCACATCTGGCTATTCAAGAGCTTGTCTGCATTAGGCGCTGGTACAGCACATCCCCCTGAACTGCTGGGCTGGAGTAAATCACTGCTCTGGAAAGAGCAGTCCATTAAAGAGCTCTTTAGAAACAGACATGTCACAGTGTTTATAGGTGAAAACTTTGTTTTCCTTTGTAGTGAATGTGTTCTTCTGACAAAGTTATAGATGAGTACTAAGCTGCCACTAATTACAGCAAATGGCATCTATGTAGCTAGAGCCAGGAAGATGGGAGCAATCCCTTTACATATATTTGAATATATTTGAATGCCATGGCTTCTAGAACTAAGAAAGAGGTTAAAGGAGAGGGATTTCATTTTGCAAGGAAGGCGTTCTTAGTCCTAGGAGCTTTGATGTAATGTGGGGCAAAAGCAGTGCAAGTGGCCAGCTGAGTATTTGGAGCAACATTTTTGCTGACCAGTACTGGAATGTTCTTTGTTTGGAGATTAGAAACGAAACACTAGAGTATTTATTTTCTTCTGTTTGCCAAACTTAGTCATAGCTGGTATCAAAGAATAATAGGGCTGAAAGAAACTTCCAAAAAAACATCTATTGTGTTTCTTCATTCCAAGCAAGGATGAACTATGTGTATGTCATTCCCAGCATGTCTGCCTTCTTAGTCTTCCAAATATGGAGACTCTACCTCCTCTTTAGGTAATTATTTCAATGCTAAAGTCTTCTCCTTCAGAATTTGTGTTCCTAAATAACTAAAAATTCATTACTAGTTTAAAGGGGTAGCAGTTTTCACTTTTTGTTTAGGACTTACTTTCTTCTTGTCATCTCTCAATAGCTCAATTTTCTGCCTTTCATCAAAAAGAGAACTGGAGTAATAGGTTTTTGCTAAATCCACATATCTTGTCTTTGCTTCTTAAATATCAGCCTTATTACAGTTTACTGCTTGGAGTGTACTGCTAGCTGGCTTTTTTTGGTTAGCTAAATTTTAAACCAGTAGCAGAAAAACTGTATATTGAAGAATTGGGGGTAACTTTAAGCAGGACATCAGTTGGACAGCTTAAAAGATGATGCAGTGGGAATTCTTTCCGTTCTATGAATCGTGCTAGCACTGTTTTGCGACCAGAGCTGGAAACAGGCAAGTGCAATTTAAAATTGATTTTTGTGACTCCTTTTTCTTTATTTTTGAGATGACCATAGCACGTATCCTCCTAAATAAACAGTAAGGAGGACCATAGTGTTCCTTTAGCCATGTAGGACAGATTACTTGCATGAATGGATTCTTCAGGCTCGAATATGTTCTCAGGAAAACATCCTTTTTCAAATTAGAAATTGCCACGAATAACAGCTCACAGCACTGATTATTTATTCCAGTGTTTCCCTACCCCATTTTTAGAAAACGGTACTTGGCAGCTAATATGGATTTGTTTTACCTTTAACTTTATTTACAGTGTTTTTGTGATCTGCTCCAGCCAAGACTGCTGAGGTAATTAGTTTATAATTGTATTGACTCAAGAGGTAAGCAGAAAAGATGAGGAGGGGAAACACTACATAATCAGTGACTGAATTAGAATGTCTTTCTGAAAACCTTGTCAAATTGGGAACAGTGGGAAAACTGATTGTTATGTATAATCATATGCTTACAGAATGCATTTAACTACAGGGAAAATTCTTGTGAAATTTTCAAAATACCTCTAGTTAAGAAAGTAAGCTGCCTGTTGCAAAGCTTTATAACAAAAGCTAGAGATCTTTTCAGTTCTTCAGAAGTGGAGGTTTGTCAGCTGGTGGAGCCCATGGCACTGCGTTGCCAGTAGGTCACATGTGCACTGCACCCACAGTTACCAGATGAGTTACTGAGAATTCTAGGGAGAACAAACCTAACCGAAGTTACCCAGTGTCTAAGTACTCAAAAGCTGGATGAATCCTTTTTCCTCTGTTGCTGTTGCTCTGTTGCAGGTTGCTGCACTCTCAACTGCTGTACATCTCAATTTGTTAGGGTTTTTTCCCCATTTTCCTGAATGCTTCTTTCTAAAATTCTCAGTCTCTGCAGAGCTAGTGGATTATTTTTGTTAAACATAAAATACTGGTTCTTAAACTAGACAAATCTAGAGCCTACAGCATGACACTAACCTGGCAATAAGCTGAATACATATCTGAGTTATATGTGCTTCGGTCAGGTTCTTGATCGAGCTGGTATCAACAGTGTTTAGCTGACATCCTCTGCCCAGAGCTTTTTTTTCTCCTTTTCCTTTTTTCCCCCCAAAGGTTTGTCTTTTGCATTTCTAGCTAGAATATAACAAGAGGATGTGTGTGTATGTATATTTACATCACCTAACGAGATTTTATATGTATCTGTGCTATCTGTAGTGTGAAGTTGTTCTAACCATTAATGAAAGTTGAAGGCAGTTCCAACAGGATATGGAATCAGAAATCCTTGTCTTGGTTTTGAATAGCTGACCATGAGGAGGAAGAGCCCTCACCTTGTAGTGTGCTCTGTTTCTTAGGTAATCACAAAGCTGGCAGGCATGGAAGAGGAAGAGCTTTCGTTTTCAACCAAAGAAGAACAGCAGCAGCTTCTCCAGAAAGTCCTGCAAGCATCTGACCTGGATGCTGAGGAGGAAGTAGTTGCTGGAGAATATGGTTCGAAGTCAGCTCAGGTAATGAAGAATTGTTTGAAAAACATGACCACAGGTGGGACAGAACTGGACCATTTGACTTCCATCCAATTCTAAATGTGATGTTGTCATTGATGACCTGGTATCGTTGTGAAACATTAGAGAACAGATTTACTTTTCTAATCTGCATTAGCCTGTAGCTATTGAAATAATTCACTTTTGGGGCACTTAGAAGAAATTAGACATGTAATTCATGTCTTTCTCCATGATACTTGAAAGAGAAGGTAACAGATCTATTGTTACAGATTTTGAAGTAAATCCTCTAAGTCACATGCAGTGAAAATACTTTTAAAACCTCTGATCACACACTAAGCACGTGCTTATGCTCCTTGTACTTGCAGGTGTCCCGTCGTACAGGCACCATGAGCTCCATGTCGGGAGCAGATGATACAGTTTACATGGAATACCACTCCTCACGGAGCAAGGCATCTTCAAACAAACACATCCACCCCCTGTTCAAACGCTTTCGGAAGTGACATCTTCACATGGGCATTTTGTTGAAACTGTGGATCCATGTATTTGTTCCTGTAGCTGAAAACATGGAGTTGAAATTTATGACAGGTCCTTTAAAAGACGTTTTTATATGCGCCTGTATCACCACATGTTTACTTACCAATGTATGTGCTCTCATAGGTGAGTGGGAAAGCAAAGAAGGAACTAAATCTTACTATGAAAATATTTTTTAAAACTTTAAGATACGAATGTGTCACAGCACATACTTTCTTGTGTGGCACTGGCTCCTTATGCCCTCATTTCCTCATGCCCAGAGGGCAGAAGCATACAGGCCACTTCGTTCAAGAGAAGTACTTGTCTGGTTTTCAGGGTAATTAATAGATTTTATTTTTATCAGCTAAAGATCCTTTTTCAGAAGAGTCCTGAAAAGGTTTTGTAAATGAAGTTTGTACTGATGTTTGAAATATTTATCTGATTATTGTGTCTGCTCAACAATATACTGTTTTTCAAAATGTTTAAATAAAACCATCCAGTGAGCTGAACAAATCCCAAGAGGAGCACTTTACATTATATTTTTAAACCGAGAGCTAATTTATACTTATGACTTAACCCGTATTAAAATTCTAACAGATTGGTCAGAAGTATTTTAAAAGTTGAAGACAAGAAGAAAGAGGGACTCTGTCTCCAAAGTAAACTCAAGGAAAAACATTAGTAGTAAATACAAATAAATTCTGTGCTTGTTTTCCTCATTTTTCTTGCTACTGTTGAGAAGTTGCTCAAATAAAAGCTGTTTCTCTTGTTATTTATATTCTATTTATTAACCGTGCAATAAAACCTTTGTAACTGCTAAACAGTGCACTGTCACCACAGAAGTTATTACTGAATCAAAAAGCATTTTGACTTCTCATAAGGTGAGTTGGAAGAATGTGTGAAGGAAACATTCCTGTGTTTGTTTGTTTTTAATGAAGACTGCAGTATAATTCTAGAAAATTATAGGAGAAACGGTGGTGGTTTGTGGCAGAAGAATGCTTTCTAAATAACATCTGCTTAATAATGTAGCACGCTACTTGGTGTTGTATTAAGAGGTGTTATTTCGCTGATTGTTCACAGAGCTTTAGGAACAACCTCTGTTGGTTCAAAATAGGTTGGTATAAATCTTTACCATACTGGAAGGAGCATGCATGGTACAGCTGTCCTGGTTGTATGACAAACGTGCTTCAGAAGAATACTGAATTCTGTTTCTTATTAGCACGAATTCACAAATTGAGACTGTAGAAATATTGGAAGCATAGTTGAGAACAGATGGTACTTGGTTTTGGTCTCTGTATCAGAATCAGGTAATTTTTAAAAAGGGAACTGATCTGCTTCAATTTAAACTTTGTTTAGGCTCTGAGCCCTACCCTGTAACACTGGTTCTTTCTCTCGTGCTGAGTCTTCTGCCTCACAACCTGGAGCAGCCATGGCAGTGCTTGAGTGGCTTATATAGAAGAGAGAATTGTGCGGTATTCTGGTGCTGATTTCCTCTCTCCAATTTAAAGCACTATTTACTTCGGATAGTAGTTTGGACCAGCTCTAATGGCAACAGTTAGTAACAAAATGGTAATTTAGTATAATGGGAGGGGCCTGTGACAGAGTCTTATCTGAGCAAGTCAGGCAGTGTTCCTCTGCATAATTCTCTCTTTAAAAGCTTATGAATTTCTTTGAAACTACTCTCCACCCTTCATAAACTGGAAAAAACCCACAACCTACTAAATGCAAATGGCTTAATACTGAGTGCTGTAATTGTGGAATTACTAGTAGTAGCTGGATTTAGGACAGCGCTGTAGTTCTTGTGTAGTAAATCGTGACTAATGATCTCACTCTTCTAAGTAATGTCTATGTGGGATGCAGTACATTAAGCATCAAGTAAAGCATAATAATTCTATGCGGTATGAATGACTCCGTGCATCAGTGATAGCATCTTGGTATTCAAACTTGAGAGTTCATTACTTTGATATGATTAAGTACGGTAATTACTACCTGCTGTTAGTCCAGGCTGTAGCAGCAAGTGGCAGACTGGTGCATTTACTCTCTACAGCCAAGGCACTGAAAAAGCGCCAAGGCTGGAGATGGGACCACGATAAACCCATTTCCCTTGCCATAGTAGCCAGTAAATTTCAACCTTTTGCAGTTTTGTTTCAGTGGTTTGCTGATGACAATGATCCCTTGCATGTGTTAGAGGGGCTATTTCTACCTCATACAGCAACAAAGACTGTGTGAACCGTCAGTGTTTGCACAGTTGATTATGAAAGGCAGAGAGCGGCTGCAGATGCTCCGTGGCCAGGACCCTCATGTAATCTATGTGCTGTGAACACAGAAAACCTGTCATGGTTGTTGTCAGAGGACACTAACTCAGATTGCACTTGCAGACTTTTCAGGACAATTGTCTATTCACTACCCCTCACATCGCCTGTGGATGGAGGTGGGTAGCTTCCCCTTACATGCAAAACGCTGCTGCAGTATGACCCCTGTCGGCGGACTGCCTGTTTTATGGATGCATCCTGCAGAACCAGCAAAGCTGCAGCCCTTTGGTGTAAGGGTGGCTCTGCCCAATGGCATAAAAGGGTTCTGACATTGCAGAATGCTTCAGTGCAAATTTTAAAGTTACCTGCTCTCCACTATGCTTTTCAATTGTTTTCACACGAACCACTCACTGTTGTAACGGATTCTGCATGTGCTGCTAATGTACTTTTTCGTTTAGAATCTGCCTATTTGTGATATGTTGATAAGCCACTTTTATTTACAGAACGGCAAACACTATGGCTTTTGATTAACAACCAACAGCATGACTTTTATGTGCTACCCTTTCATTCTCATACAGGTTTACCCGGGCCTATTGCAGAAGGTAATAACTGTGCACATACCACTGTTGTGCGAAACATTGTGCCAAATAAGTTGCTCAGGCTAAGCTATCTCATGATGTTTTTCATCAGATGGTACACTCTTTACTCAAGGAGTTTCAGTTAACTTCCTCACAAGCCCATGACACTTTGCTATCATGTCTTTCTTGCCGTGGAGTTGCTCCTGCTCCTTTGGCAGAGGTGCCAATCCTCGAGGCCTGACTGCCAGTTCTATCTGGCAAACTGATGTTACTCATGTTCCAGAATTTGGTCGTTTAAAATTTGTTCATGTAACTGTTGACACGTTCTCACGCTTAATGGCAACTGCTCATACAGGAGAGAAGACTCGTGATGTCACTCAGCACTGGCTCACGTGCTTTGCTACTTTAGGCCTTCCTGACACTATTAGAACAGACAGTGGGCCTGCTTATGCTTCGCAATGGACTCGCCAATTCTTACAGCAGTGGTGTGTCTCCCACAACACAGGTATCCCCCACTCTCCCACTGGGCAGGCTATTGTTGAACATGCCCACGGGACATTGAAAACTGTGCTTCAAAAACAAAAGAAGGGGGAGTTGGAGTGTCCACATGACAGGTTAGCAAAAACCCTAATTTTCTAAATCAAGGTGAAGCTGGCCAAACAGCATGCGAAGGCAATATTCTTTCGATACAAGGGCTTGTCCTAGGCCTCCAGTGATGGTAGAGGACCCATTAACAGGGCAGTGGGCAGGACCTGTAGATGTGTTAACGTGGGGTAGGGG
>VYZQ01064791.1:14814-25805 GCA_013400655.1 Mystacornis crossleyi | reverse complement strand
CCTATCCAGCTGGTGGAGGAGTGGCCAAGTGGCTGTGTGACTCTTGAAGTGGCAAGAGGTGGCAAGATGGTAGTGAGAGCTGGGCATCATTAAAACATCATCTGTGTGAGCGGAAGCTCCACTTGTTGGCTGTAGCTCAAAGTGCTGAAAATCTGGGAAAGAAAAAAGACTAACCTTAACATTTACATAAGCCTATACATGTTTTACAAGCAGGGTGATGTGTACCCCACTCTTCTAAGTGTGTATGTAGCATTTGAAATTCACTTACTTTCTTTTATCTGTTTGTGGTAGAATTTACAATGATTTGCAGGATTTCACAACACATAGCTTAGTTTTATCCCATCTAGTGTAACTTTGTGAATTGCCTATACTTTTCTCACTCAATTGTGTATTTTCCTTTTGAAACCTATTTCAATTTTTACTCGTTCTATTAAAACCCATTTTGATTAAATTTTTGTTTCATTCAAGTCTTTATTTCAAAGATAACACACTTTCACTTAACAGTTTTGTTCCTACAGAACTCTTTTTGTGACAGTTCTGGGGGAGAAAACACAATTCTCACTGTTTCATTTTAAAGTGTCATTTATCTTACTGTGGAAGACCCAATCTTTTATAATGCATTAATACAATTTTCTCTAAGAAACAAAAGACTATGGAGTAAAATGCTGAAAGTCAGTACTTTGTCATTTCTTCACTTGAGTCTTCTCAGTGAAAGAAGTTTTAGGGGCAAAGGCAGTGTGTTTCAGCACGTTTTTTACCATAAGCACAGTAATATTTTACAAGGTATCCCCCAGAGTAATGGGGAAATAGAGTACCAGCTCTACTTCCACTGAACAAAGCAGTAAAACTTTTCTTTTTAGTCCTGGAAGAATCATCCCTTTTCTTGTTTGGCATCTTTTAACTTCACAGTGTGTGTCTCTGTGCTGTGCCATCTTGAGAAAAAGGTATATAGGTTTTTCTGATTTACTTCTCTGCTGTGTTCATTACCTCATAAATTTTTAGTGTGATTCCTGTTAGGATGTCATATACTTTTAGTCTCTTGTTATGCAAAACTGTTTCCATACCTGTGCTTACCTTTGCTTGCCATTTATAACCATTGTCTGCTTGTTGATAGATCATTTTTGAAGTGGTATGCCCAGCACCGACCATGATTTTTAAAACAATTTTAGAAATTTACTGACTGTGACAAAGGTCAAAAAAACTAATCTGAGCAACAGTTTTCTTCTGTATTACCTCACAAGCTGGGTAAAAGCATCACGGATTAAAAGTGTAGTCAAAAGGTTGAGGGGAAGAATGCTACAGCAACACGCGAGTGGCCTGTGTATTTTGGCGTTAGCCCCAATGGTAGTATAATACCTTCTAAATGTTTCCTCTTGAAGGATCTTCTTCCTTCTCCTGAACCTTAGAGCTCAGTGATAAGAGTTCAGAGCTGCTGTGCCATTAACAGAATGGGGCAGTCCATTTCCACGGCCTGTAAAACTTTGTCAGTGAGGCCCAGAGCTGTTGTACGAGCAGCGTTTGCACACAACAGCCTAATGATACTTGGCCATGGTACAATTTAACTCATGGTGTGACAGAACAAAGGCATATTGGAAATGTATCCAGTACTTTGTGATATCCTTTGGACTTCATCATATTGACATGTACGTCACATGCAAAAGCCTACCTCAATTTTAGGAAAAAAATAGGTGCCTTCTTTTTTTTTTTTTTTTAATTTGTTTGGACCTGGGACTGTGAAGGTATATATCCAGACACCCTTCATTAGCAAAATCCAGCAATCTGATCTTGTCTGACAGATCTAAAAATTGCTAAGCTACTTTTATATGCAAAGGGAATCTGAGGTGTTCTGCTCATAATGTTCCTACAAACAGTGACGCCATTTCAGCTAATGATTGTTCACAAGGTAATAAAAAAAGGAACAATAGAACTGGATATTTAGATACACTAGAAACCATATTTTATCAGTTGTTTGGGCCTTCTTGTATCAAAAGGTTAATAATATTTGGAGCAATAGAGAGTGACAACATTACAGCCCTAAAAATCATTATTGATTTCAGTTAAAAAAAACCTCCAAGTCATGTGTCACCAGCCTTGTTTCTACCTATACAAGTCTTTACCCTTGGAAGAGTATCTTTTTCTCACTCATTGAGCCTTATCTTCAGGAAACATTAATTCATTTGCATTAACATACAATTTCCTTTCAGTAAAATCACTGGGGAACTGTTTGTCCTGTTGCAATTGCTGTCATTCCTACTGGTTTTCAGATTTCAGTAGCGTGGTCACAGAGCTGAGAGTAAAACCATGGGCCCCATACTTTGAAGTCCTGCAGACTGTGCAGTTTAGCCTGATAGAGTGACTACAGCATGGACATCAGCTTGATTTGTAACCTTGAAATTATCCCCAATCTCAGTTTGCACAGCGATGCATGGGATATATTTTGGCTCCTCCAGTGAAACAGGCTGTACACACAGTACTGCAAGCCTGTTTACCTGCTGGCCACACAGATCTAAATTAGAGCATTGATTCTCTCTGTACCAGGGGTTAGCTCAATATGTATCTCTTGTACCAATAGAAACAAGAACATTAGCATATGATGATCTGGTGATGATCATCATCATTGTTATTGCCTTTAATCATAATTCAATTTTTCCAAAATCAAATTCAATACAATTCAGTATGCATCCCTAGTTAAGCTGTGTGCATTACAGGGCCATTTTAAGGGCATTCGGATGGATATAATTTCTATGCTTTTTTTTTTTCCTCCTGAAGTTTAATATCTAAGTAAGTGTTAGAACAGACATATATCCCCATACTGTCCTTTGTCCTGCAAGCATTTTTTGGTAAAAGCTCACGTGTCTCCAGACTGGCCAATTTATTCCTGATGCACAAACAGGTGTTTTGACAACCTCCAAACACTTGTAATTTCTCATTAAAGCACTGTGAATGTCATGTGTGAATAATCATGCAGCCTTTGCCACTTTTTAGGCAGCTCTCATTCCTTTGAATGACTTTGTAAGTGAAGATTTCATTTTAAAAATTCACTTTTAATCATGTTGTCGTGTAATCAACATAGTGAATAGTTTTTAAATAAAAAGAGGCATGATCATATTTATGGTTATATGGCCTGACCAGAACCCTTTGGAACTAATGTAATTCTTTTTTTTCTGGCTTTGAATTGCTTTTATTAAGCAAACAGTGATGAGTGCATTCACAGAATATCTATGGGTACCCTGTGAACTTCTATTGCTTCATTGTGAACAGCTTTGCAGATTTATCATCAGATTTAATACATGTGAGTTGTAAAACTGTGTGTTCTCTAAATGTAGGAAAGGGGATTTGGGACAGGGCTAGGAAGAACTTCTGAACTGCATCCTCCTTGGTGAATTCAGAAACAAGTTGTTTCTGCCTACACCCGGCTCATCTTATAGCAAGGGAACAGCAGAATCAGATCAGACAATGACCTTGTAAAGAAAATCCCCTATGTCTTCTTGTCTACCTGAGATGACTTCTATATGAAGATGTACTTGGTTTCAGAACCCCAAACTTCGTAGACTTTGTTATTTTGTCATAACAACAACAATAATAATATTTGAAATTTTGTCTTGATTGACTCCATTTGTACTGACTTATCTTTTTAAATGAGGGCCTGCTTAATACTGTGTCTGACCAGCAGGGAATTTAAAATTTGCCTAACTTTAAGCAGTGATTTGGATTTTTTGAATGGATCTTTTCCTCTTTACATCAGGTACAGAGAAGTACAAAACCACTGAGATTGTTTCATTGGATTCCTGTCACCCTGGCCACATTGAAGGCATATGTATAGATTTCTTTAGTTTAGCTCATAAGAAAGGTTTTGTAGTAACAGAGATTTGTTGATATAATACAGATTCAGGCATTGTAAAAATTGATTTCAGGGCCTTTTTACGGAAGTAGCACTTTTCTTACCTTAAAATATTCATCTTGGAACAGTTAAGAAGAAACAAAATCATGAATAGAAATGACTTTTCTTCCACCTCAGTGCTGCAGTTGCAGTCCCATACTGCTTCGGGTGAGGAGCACATGCTGATAATATAACATTACTCCATAGATGTGCGCAGGAAAATACCATATTAGTACACAGCAAACTCAGAAAATCAGGGGAAAGAGAGGAGAAGAATGACCCATCTCACCATTCTCTCTGCTTTGTTTCGTAGCTGCTAAATGAAAGCAACTGGAGGATATGTTAACAGGCATGCAGCTGTAACCCCCACAGAGCTTTAAAACACGCTGCATCAGAGCAACTTTATTTTGGGAGGTTATGGGATAAGTCAGAACCTGATCTCCATTACAGCTAGATTCCAGAGATATGATCTATTTCGGCAAGGGCTCAGAGTGGCCATATTATTGGAAGTGGGTGAAAATCCACCTGGATTTGGTGCTTCAGACATGCCTAATTAGAATTCTTTAAAAGCTGTAATGATTTTTAGAGGCCTACTCGAGAGACAGTAAACTCCATATGAGCTCTTCTTTACATGTTCTGTATGCCTCTCAATTTCAGGAAGATAATTAAGAAAATCCAAGGAAAACCAGAAAAAACTGCATTAAATTTCTTAATTTCTGCTTTGGAAAATGATAAGAACCTATAGATATTCATAGTGGAGGATCATTGGTAACAAAAAGTCTGTCTTTCCAGACTGAAATTTGGAAAACATAGTTCAGATTTATTTCTGCCCTGGACCTTCTATGCAGTTGCAGGTTTTACTTCTGCCCTGGAGCTTCTATGCAATTGACTTTCTTAAGCAAGACATCAGGATCCAGATCCATCTCACCTGACTTTGTCATCTAGGATGGTGGTGTGGCTTAAGCCCAGCCAGCAGCAAAGCCCCACACAGCTGCGCACTCACTCCTCCACCAGCTGGATAGGGGAGAGAATCAGAAGGGTAAAAGCTGGAGAACTGTGGATTCAGATAAAGACAGTTGAATGAAGAAAGCAAAAGCCGTGCGAACAAGCAAAGCAAAACAAGGCATTAATTCCCTGCTTCCCATGGGCAGGCAGGTGTTCAGCCATCTCCAGGAGGGCAGGGCTGAATCACACGTAACAGTGACTTGGGAAGACAAATGCCGTCATTCCAAATGTCCCTCCTTCCTCCTTCTTTCTCCCACTCTGTCTACTGAGCATGATGTCATATGGTGTGGAATATCCCTTTGGTCTGTTGGGGTCACCTGTCCTGGCTGTGTCTCCTCCCAGCCTCTCTCATGCATTAGTACAAAAAGCAGAAAAGGCCTTGGCTCTGTGTAAGCCCTGCTCAGCAAAAACAAAAACATCTCTATATTATGAACCCTGTGTTCATGACAAATCCAAAACACAGCCCCGTACTATTAAGAAAATTAACTCTACTCTGGCCAAAACCAGCACAAAAGAGAATTTCTTCTCCGAGTTAGTTATTGTACTTACTCATAGAGTCTGTCGTACTACAGCTACAAGCCATTTCACAGTCCTTTCTAGATTCTGCATGGACTGTATCTCATCTAGCTGTATGCCTTTGATATTCTGCTTAGGCACGAATTTTCTCCCAGTCTCCTTCCAAGGAAAACCCTGAGCATGAATGAGGAGAGAGCTTTGCCTCAGGGTCTGCTCTGTGAAACAGGTATTTGGTTGCACACCAGCAGCCTCTGCTATTTCTGTAGAGACATGATTACAAAAGAGCTTAGACTTCTGTCTTAGACTAAATGCCTAACTTTCAGATAGCTGATATTACACATGATGAATTCTAACACTCCATCTTTACATGCTTCTCACACTGTCAAATAGGAATAAAATTCTGTCTGCTTGTCTTATAGGAATAAAAGTCTGTCTCAAATTATTAGCATTTGACTCTGAGCTTTTAATGCTACTGTGTTAGAAATGTGTGGTTTATAATTAATTAATTTTACATTAATACTGATTTACATATATGAATCGCAGAATCATAGAATGGTTGCGTTTAGAAGGCACTTCTGAAGGTGACCTGGTCCAACTCCCCTGCTCAAGCAGGGCTACCTGCAACTGGCTGCCCAGCACCATGTCCAGATGGGTTTTGAATAGAGTCACTGCTATCAATTTTTCTATTACTGGTTAAACACAGTGATTTATATGTAATATAAATGAAATATAAATAAATTTAATATAAAAAATGAAATTTTTTTGTAAGTTACCAAAATTAAAAAAAAAAAAAAGGTAGAAAAACTTAAGCTAAGAAAGTTGTTTGGGGGAAAAGAGGATTTTTTTTTTTTGCTAAAAAGAGCAAGTAAAAAGGTGGCCCCGGTACAGATAACAGACTTGAAGTCCATGAGGGCATTGCTTTGCCAGCTCCTTCATTAGTCCTTAAAATCTCTTCATCTGTCATAGTTTCTTTCATATGATCAGCCTTTTGCTTTTTTGTTGTGCAGCGCAGCGGATTAGCCTTTCTCTGACAGTTTTTTTATGATTTATTTTCAGGATGGCTGATGGGGGAATAAAAGAGCTAGCAGATTTGAGAAAAATTTACCCTGTAGTTTGCTGGTACCCTTCTGAGTGCGCTCACAGCACACTGATTGCTGCCCTGGTTAAATGCAGTACAAACCATTCTCAACAGGTCGTTGCAGCACTGGGGCAGGTGTTCAAGGCACTGTGTTAATTAAATGCCACTGATGTCTCCGGAAAGTTGTGTGTTTCTGGTTACTGAAATTACTAACACAGGGAAACTTATAGGAATCCTAACACATTTTGTGAGATGAGCAGAAAGCTCATTAGCAAAGCACTGATTTCCCATGAGAGTTGAGGGGTGAGAGATGCATCGAACAACTGGTAGCTTTATTTTGGGAAGAAGATCATATTTTTCTCGGTGTGGTTCAGCATCTGATGGGCAGTCACATATTTTTATTCCCCTGAACTCTACCAAATCTGGAAATCTGAAGCTACTTATGTGTCTCTTTCTAAGCAGCTCATGTCTGCAAACACAAAATGAATGTAACATTTCTTCCAGGGCAGTCAAAAAAGAGTGGGTTAAAAAAAGGAAAAGTGGCATACCCACACCACAGCCACTTCACTGCTCTCCCAAGATTCAGATTCCAGTTTGGCCAGAGATGAAATTGATAGCTCTGCAAGGAGGAATGTGGGAATAATGGGCTACGGACACTGTGAATGAATTATGCACTGCAGGCACAGGGTTCCTCAGCGCATCACTGTCCGAAATTTTATTTTTATGTGACACATATTTAGAAAATTGAGAAGGGCCTTGGAAAGTTGGGACAGCTGGTGAGCGCGTGCGGGGTGCTGGGGGAATGTCGGGGCTCTGCCAAGCAGATCTCCAATGCGCCTGCCAACCCACCACCCCAGGGGCAGCCCCCTGCTGTCGCCAGGGTCGGACAGATGCTATGAAAAGGCTGGCATTAAGTGCCTTTCACAGGATATTAAACCAGCATCCTAACTGGTAAAAAAAATGAATTGTCACTGACATTCTGTCGGCCCGCTTGGAGCTCTCTCTGCTACGTTCCACAGTCTGGTAACCATTATATACAAGAGATCAATATTCTTCTCAGTGCTGGAATTTAGGTAATGATTTCCAATAAAACCTATTTCAGACTGTTCTGGCTAAAGGACAGGGACAAGCCACAAAACATAATGCATGTAAAGCCTTTATTTTCTTCCTTTATTTTCTTGTCTTTTCTTTCCTTCTTTTTTTTTTTTTTTTTTTTGAAAGACTTGAATAATAGAAGTAAGATCTAATGATAAGACACATGCATGCACACAAAAAGGGAGGCATTTTGGTCTAGGCCAATCTGCTTAGCTAATGGCTGTAAACTGACACCCGTAATGAAATTAAAATGTCTCAGTGCAAGTGCACGGCTGTGCAATTGCTACCAACACCCACCCTGGCAGCTCTGGAGATGGGTGCTGGGGAACGTGCCCTTCCTCATCACGCTTTTCACTTCTCCCTGTTTTGCAGCAAATAAGAGGTACGTTTCCAAAATGGAATTAAGTAAATCATGATTTTGTGCAGCAGCAATCTGATGTCTTTAGACATGGTGAACAGTTCCAGATCACAGGAACTGTAATTGACACTCCAGGTGCTCAGTACTTCAGAAAATCAGATTTCTCGTACAATTCCCATGCTTTTTTTCTGATTTGAAAGCTCGCTCTTTTTTTTCCCTCCCCTTTCTTCTGGTCTTTGAAAAGAATCTGAAGGGTGTAAGAAGATGACTGGTACTTGAGAAATGAAATTCCTGATCTATTATCTGTTAGTGAAGGAAATAATTTGCTGAGGTGAGATAGATAGAGATGTACACATATATCTTCCACGTTGTCATAGTTTTATATTTTGCCTTTGGCCTCAGTGTACTGCCTAGTTTCTTTGAGTCCTGCAGTGCAGACTTCAGACAGAGGAAAGCCCCTGTCCAAGTGTGCTAAGACTGGACTGCTGTGGTTAAAATGGTTTCCCCTGGATCTCCCTCACAGCTTGCAGTTGTCTGATTTCAATCAGTGGCAGTTCTCTCCACATGTCTAGCCATCAATCTTCTGCTCCTGGACGAGTGTGTCACAGCATGGTGCGTGTTCCAGTTAAAAAATAGCTTGCACCACAGCTCTCCCTCTTCAGTCATTGATAAGTATGCCTTTGATATTTTTATTAAAAAAGAAAGAAAACACATTAAGATATATGTTTCTAAAAATAAGAAAAAGAAAGTTAAAAAAAAAAAAAAAGAAACCCCCAAGGCCGCTGAAGCCCTGGAGGCAGTAGGAACAGCAGGAAGCAGGGAGGGAGTTTGGGGTTATGTGGTTTTGATAAAGGTATTACTTGGTAAGTTACAGTTCATGTAAGAGTTGAGGATTTCAATATTTATTGCTTTCCACCCTGCACTCCTACAGTGATAAAAGTTCTCTGGACATTGTGTGACTCTCCAGTGTTCATCTACTTCACACCCCTTCCTTCCCCCACAGTGAATAATAGTTGCTTTATGAAAACACAGCTACTCAGGGATAGAGGGGATTTTGTACAAAAACTAAGCGAAGCATGTCATGGTCCCTTGCATTCAGTTTTGGACCTCCTGGAAAGGGAAATAGGTGACTGCTTCTCTGTTTTAATTAATCTTTTCAGTTACAAACCTGTCTGCCAGTCCCCTAGGCCAGTTTTCCTCTGTGTGGCTGAAGTTCATGGTCAGAAGCATCCAGAAGTTGCCCAAGAGAAGATGGGGTGGCCTGTCGTCACACAAGTGTCCTCAGCCAAACTAAAATTACCTTCTAAAAAGAATGAAGCTACAGGGGGTCTGCATAATAATTCTGCTTGACTAAGCACTTTTCCATGACAGAGCTCAAAGCACTTCATATAAGAAGGTAAGTTTATCATTCTTAGGTTTTTAAAATTGAAAACTCAGTCACAAGGAGGAAAAGCAAATTGTGCAAGGAGGCAAGTGAGTTAAAGGACTACAAAACTCCTTTCTCTCAAGAGTCCAGGTTGTATTTAGAAGGTGCTCTACTTAATATCTCAGCCAAGTAATGAGCTTTTACTGTTCATATATTGATGGTGATGAGATTCACCAGTTAGACAGGGATTGCATAAATAGTCTTGAGTCAGTCAGGCTCCAGCCTATTTTTCACATATGATGTAAAAATCCGTTTCGTTTCTTGTGCCAACTGTTCTAATTTAGAAAGAAAATGAAAGGGGAAAGCAGCCAGCTGGGAAATAATCACATTTAAGAAAGGCAATTAAAAACTAACCACTGGGGACATAACTATTTCTTAAGCTAAATGTAATGTCTCAGTGCTACATTGTCACATTGTCTCTTTTCAATCAGCAATCTGCAGTGAAATCAATTGAATCTCTAATCTCCACATATTTTTAAGAGTCCTTCTGCATGATATTAACTAAAGTCCCTAAATCTGGAAAACTCACCCAGCATCACGTAATTCACTTTCTCATGGAAAACCATGTGATGAAAGCCAAGGTAGTTACTGTTAAAACAGAATATGTTAAAGCAGAATAACTAACTTCAGGATGAAAAATTTGCCACCAACAGTATCAATTCATAAGAAAGATTTTTTATGGTCTATTTTACTTTTCATTGTGCATTTTTTTGGCTCTTTCGTTCAATACGGTGACCAATCAATTTTATTGCTATGCAAACAACATAGCAAATGTTGTTTTCTCTTCTTCCCCTCTGGTAGGCAATGCATCTCAACAAAGCAAACATTCTCAGTAAATAATGATTAAATTGCAATGTTTGTAGCATAAATTTGTTGCTCAATAGGATTGAGTTCTTTAAAAAGATATGGAAGAAGATATAAAATCATTGTAAATGACACAAAAATTGGCAAACACGTGTAATGATGAAGACATACCAGTACTGCACAGAAGTATGAGCTGATTTGTAATTCGGCCTCACCTGTATCACTGTTAAATGCCACATGAAATGCTGGCCTCCATTAAAAGACCTCTCGTTAAGAATGAAAAATACAGATTGCTTTTACAGAATGGTTGACAGTCTTTAGGCAAAAAGTGACTCAGGAAAGGATTTAGTTGTTTTGCTGTACAGACAAACAAGACGTCCCAGGGCAGCAGAGAGGCTGAGCCAGCAAATGCTGTCCTGGATGTATATATGGGAGGACACCATCAGATAGAAACAAGGGAGTTTTACTACTATGGATTACTGACGACTAGTAAGATTATTACTGGGATCTCTCTCTCCACTTTTGAGTGGAGGCGTTAAAGTAGGATGTTGGCTATTTGAAAAATGTTCAGAAGAGGGCTACAAACAAAGCTTCAGTCACAGAAGCTAGAGAAAAAAGCGTCTAAATTTTATCACTGAAAAGTGCAGGTTAAGATTTGTATAAGGATGGTCTGATGATACTTCTGTAGAAGGAAAATGGGAGAATCTTTTTAACTACACAGAAAATGTTATTATGGATGGAAGCTGGATCTCAACAATCAGCATTCAAGGACACAGCTAGTTTTTAATGAAGAGTCTGTCCTAGGTTACAGTATAAGATGTAACCAAAA
>VYZQ01064791.1:1999-14790 GCA_013400655.1 Mystacornis crossleyi | reverse complement strand
TTTTCCATCCCAAGGGAGGCTCCTGCCTTCCTTGGCAGACACCTGTCTTTCAAACCAAGACAGGATCTTAATGGCTAAACAAAAAATTCTAATCTTGGAATACAATGTATTCTCTCTCTCATGAAGTTCCTAAATCAAAGCTGCCTGTCTTTCTGAAAGCACAGTTACATGTCAGGCTGCAGCAATGGATTTCGTACTGGGAACACTTGGCAAAACTATTCTGTCCTGTGTTCCCATAGGAGATCAAGCTACATGACTATTATGGTTCTTCCTGACCTTAAATGCTATCAATCTACGAAACATAGACTTCAAGTCTCACTCTAAATCATTTTGCTTTCCTTTGACTTCAGTGAAACCATCTAACATGGTTGAAGTTAAGCATATGCTCAAGTGCTTGGCTGAGCACAGGGGGACTTGCCCTCTTGTAGCTGACCATGTGCCAAAGTGCTTTGTTGAAACTGTGCCACAAGTCTTTGTATGTCATCAAAGGTGCAAATGAGAAAAGCTCTGACATTCATTTTTTCATAGCTTTGAGTTCAGAAGCCACTCTTTTGTTACATATTTCTTCCCTGTAAATCCTTGTGTAATGTGCAGCAGAGCTGTCAAATGGAACTCTCTTCCTGTCCAGTTTTGCTGCCCTAGGATTCAAGAACAAGTCTGAATACTACCTGAAACACCACAAGTCACCCCAGGTGCATTCAAGGGCTGTATGGACAGGCCATTTTTGTGACAATGGGAGGCAAGACACTTCTTTGGGGGACATAATTAGCACGGCCTACCTACCTGAACAAAGTATTAACAAAGTTACAGCTTTTATTGGTCTAAACTGTAAGAGAACTGAATCAAATCAAATTGATGGAACACGCCATGACTGTAAGGGACTATTCCATGAGATATGGTAGCTAGCATTTCAGGCATTAAAGTGATAGTGTTATACTATCCTTATTCACACACTTTGGTTTTTCAAGGGATTCAGAGGATCCAAAAAGATATTTAATGTAAGGACTTCCTGACCTGAAAAAAACGCAAACAGAACCTAAGTTAGGCATTCTTTGTCAGTAAGTGTTGTGTTTTTTCACTTAGGTAACCATATTTTTAATTTCAGCCTAGTAAAAAAAACCCTCACCTTATGTCTTCATTTTTAAAAGACAAAAAACTCACAACTTCTATGATAAATCTTTCTGAGCTTCTTTAATGGGCAGCTCACTTTTTAGAAATATGTGTTGAGGCATATTAGTCGTCATGAATTTCACATTAAAAGCAAATAAATCACCAATTAAAAGCAATCAAGCATTCAGTATTGAAAGACTTACTATAATACAAAAATTAAGTACAGACTGTGAAATACTGTGGGAAGTGCTTATAAAGTTCATTTTCACTTTTCATATTTTCAGCAATTTCAAAAGCCAGAGAGAATGTATATACTTAGATTTTATCTCAATCTTTTCACTTTGCTTTTTAGTACCTGTCAGGCAACTTCATCCATAAGGCTGAACCATAGGGGCATTTCTAGTAATTTAGATATTCATCTGAGCTACAGTATGAAGCAGTTGATTCCTTGTTAGGTGAATGGCTAATGTGAGTGTTTGCAATTTTGATTTACACCTTGCAAATTGTATTATTTATAGCAGTTTTTCCCTAAAATGGCTAGTTATCAGAGTTCAGCGAAAGTTAAAATGACTTAAGTCTAATATTAGATCATGCATGCTGTGCAGTGCTGACTTTTGCTTCTGAAGAACTTGGTTCCATATTTTCAACCCAGACCACAAAGAAGTGCAAGCCAGAATTCAGCCCCAGTAAAAGTAACCCACAAACATCTCATTAAATCGTTCAGCACACAATACCAAAAGCTGAAAATATGGCTATGTGCTTGCATTTTCCATCTCACTGCAAAACTTTAGCTCTGAAATGGTTTTCCATGACAGGAAGTGATTGCATATTGTGTCTTTGATATCCAGGTTAAACAGATCCCCAAAAATACAAAAGCAGGGCATGACTAGAGTCAAATACAGCTCAGTAAACTTTAAAATTTAGGGCCTCTTTTGAGCTAGTATCACTTCATTGACTCAGCTTTAGAGTGCAGCCCCACAAAAAACTGAAAGAAGACAAGGAAAGTTGGACACTGGAATACTGCAGAAATTCCTAACAGGGAAAATTTTATGCCAACCTCGTTGTTAAAGGCAATGTAGTCAGCCCTTATTATAGAACGATTTTCATTCAGCCCAAGGATGACCTTTAATTCCTGTGACAGTCTTGTACTGGACTTGATCATAGAGATGCTGCTTTCCCATCCTGGAAGGAGGGAAATGAAGAAAGGAAAGAATACCTTAAATGCCAAAACACCTTCCTGGAAACATAAAGTAAGGCTTACACAAAATAAGACTTTTTTGTCTCAAATAATTGCATATAATTATGTTTTTTCCCCTTAACATTTTATTTCAGAGCTGATCTTGGAGAATATTTTATATTGCATTGATGGTTTTCTTCAATTAACAATAATAATAAAACAATTTGGAAATGTCTCCTCACTCTGGAATTACTAAGTCATTATGGAACCAAGCTAACTTTTTTGAGTTAAAGAGAGGATTCTGTTCTTAAAGTTACATATGCAGAGAAATTAAGACTGGATCATTGCACAGTCAGTGCTTGCCAATGACTCCTTAAACTTAATTCTTCTCCTAACCTCATCAGTGTGTAATGTCTTAGAGGTTTCGTGTGATTAATGACATGGTGACAGATATAGAGGTGTCTCTTTCATGACATCCTATAGGTGAGGTGGAAAGGACTTGACCTTGCATAGGGGATTCCTGTGGGAGGGTGGCAAAACACATTTACACAAACTTTTCTCCTACCCCTAGATCTCTAACAGCTGATCACATTTTTACATCATAGCCTTTCTTCTCAGCAGATCATTTCCCAATTTGACCCAGCCTTTTTACTGTGACCTGCAGATCTATCTCAGCACAGAAGGCCACAAAAACTGTCTTTTCAGGCATCAGACCATGTTTCCATGGACACTCGCAGTGGCATTTTTACTCCTGTGCATAGTATAATAACGAGTGAGAACACAATGCCCTTTTATCCTGAAGGGAATGGTGCTTCTTTGGCATATTTTGCCCATTACCAAGCTACCAGGCATACATTCCAAGTAAGTTCGAATGTCAGAACTACTACATCTAAAGGGCCACATTAAAGAGATCCAAAATCAGCCCAGTCTTTTTATATAAAGAGCAGTAAAAGCTCTCCAACTTAACCTAATAAATTACTGTTATAAAAACAGTTTTATGTAATGTGCAGAAGTCTAAGAAAAACTATTTTAATGGTTATAGAAAAGGAGAGATTTGCAAATCTGTGAATATAAGTTAATGTTAGGCATTTTTCAAGTAAAGGGAAAAAAAGAGGGACTAAAAATTGCCAAAGTAAAATGTAAAATAATGGAGTCTCAGTTTCATTTTCATCCAGTTAGCTACCCTGAAAATGAAAAGGCTGTTCTACAGAGTTCTTTTTAAAAGCTGGATTAATTTGACTTTGGAAGTCAATTGCTAGGAAGCAAGTGTGGTGCCTGCACTTTCTGTGACCAGCTGAAAGACACGAGAAAAGATAATGGCTGAGCTGAGCTCTCGTGAATAATTTACCACATACACAACATTTTGACTATGTTGCAGTCTGAAGTTTTGGTTATTGACTCGAATAAGGTCCATATTTCAGCCACTTTTCTTTTTGATTTTACAGAGCTTTTTACAATTTAGATACAGTAATGCATATGAACCTAGAAGTGTGTTTTTTTTTTCAAATTACTACTGAAACTTGGAAAAGAAAGACTCGAAGTCAGACATTAGCTTAAGACAGAATAATAGATGCAGTAATAAACCCATGAAATAACATTCAAAAGGAGGTTAAAATTAATAGGAATGTGGCTTAAACCTGAATATGCGAGTTAAGTCACAATGAATAGAAGGTGATTTTCTATGCCTAGACACTATAACATATGCACTTGTAAATACATTATACCTAAAAGCCCTGAGCTGGCCTGCCTACCCTGTTTAAAAAGGGACACCTTTTCAAAATATCTTCAGCCACTCCTTCGTGCTCTAAATATTCCTGTAACCACTTTTTTTCCCCCTCTATTGTCATATTTGCACCCAGTTTTCAGCCACTTTTTAATAAAATGTAGTGTTCAGCCTATACACTTTCTGCAATTCTGCGCACAGGTGTTTCTGTAGCTGACTGGCACCTTGGGCAGGGCGCAATGCAAATATTAAACAATGTTACATGGCTGTGTTAGCCATTGCTATGATTATCCTGTGATTTAGTTACTTTCTCACCATCTAAACATTTTGAAGTTTCCATTTTTCCTGGTGCTAAATGTATTTTAAACGCCCACTCTGCCTATCAGAAATTATATTTGTAGGTGTCAACCAAGCCCATGCAGGCCACCAGTTATAGAAATACTGCACAGTTATCTTGTTTTTCCTTCTCCAGTGGAAAACAGATTTAGTCTCCAGTGTTTTCCAAGCATTGTTCCATCTCCAGAGCAATGGTATACTTTCTGTGGGAAGACCCAAAATGTCCAGTTTTGTAGAGGAAATGGAGCTAGCACCTCATACAGTCTCCAAACACTGGAACTAATTTGGATTTCTCTCCTCATTCATACAGTCAGTCTTCTCTCCCCACTCTGCTACACCTGTTTTCCTTTTCTACTGAAGTCATACAATGAACTGATGACTGAAGATTTTCCTACTCACAATCCTTGCAATTTCTTTCCAAGTCAGGGCACAGCATGATAGCTGCATTTAACTTTATTTTGATTTTGGGGCCAAATTCAGAATAGTACCACCCTGTACAAGCCACTGAAGTCAGTGAAATTACACAAAGAGGAATTCACTTCACTATTACAAAGGCTTTAACTTATTTTCCCAGCTCACTATGAGCAATAATTGCCTTGAAAACTTTAATTTCATTTGTAGCATCTGGCAATTTTAACTCTCTTTTTCCTTATTTTGCCTACTTGATGTCTCCACCCACTGTGAAGTGATGCTTCACTTCCCAAGTAATCTTCAGTGTCATTAAATACCTCCAACCTTTTGGACATCTACAGCTTCATTAATTCGTTTGCCTTATGAGCTCACTCATTCCCCATACCCTACTTACCTCCAGACATCTCACTGCACCCCCACAGCTGGGAATTCTCCTGTAATTCCCTGTGCCTAGTTATAAACTATCAGCGTATCCTTAAAGAACCTACCCAACTCACTGGCTAGTCTGAAAAGCAAGGTATCTCCCATATGCCAAGCAGTGATTTCTCAAAACACAATGCTTCCCTCCTGTCAGCTCTAATGACCAAGACAATTTGTGCTTGTGCATCCTGTTGAAGGCACTCAAGCCACTGAGTGGGAGAATCCCAGCATGGCCAAGAAGCCCCAGTGTGCCTGGAGTTTCACACAGAAAATGTGATGGGGAGCTTAGCAAGAGGGAGTGCTTTGCCCCAAAGGATAAACAACACAGTCTCTAGAGGGAGTGGGGAAAGAAAGCAAACCCAACAACAGTGAAAATGCACAACGACTGAGAAGGAAGATAACACAGGCAGGTGACATATCCCAGAGGGTAATGACAGAGGCAGCCTTCTTTAGGCCGAGGTCCTCACTTCTCAACCTTAACTACAGGTATCAATAAATAAGATTTTCTCGCATGTGACAAGAGAATAATCAGGACAAAAATCTCACAAGCCAAGCACTTTACAGCTGAATTTGTGTATGGATGGCAGCGAGCTGGGTCAGTGCCCCACGCATTGCTCAGGAGTAAGGTAAGTGCTGAGGATGGGCTGAGCACAGCATACGCCACATCTGTTACTTGCCAAGGGACGGCTGCTGCATCTGTGGTTTTGCCACCGGTTCCTCAGAGCAAACACATCCAGTGCAATATTTCCCTGCGCAGCAGCTGCAAGGGGATCACTTAAAATTGCATAAAGCATTAATCTGAACTCTGAGACAAGTTTGGTACTGCACAGCTGGACATAAGCCAAGATGTCCTATGTAGTGAAGGGAAAGGGGGAAGGGAAGAAGAGAAAGAAAGGAAAAAAGAAAAGACAGTCCTGTCAGTGGTTTTAAGCTGCCACTTTTTTTTTTTTAATGGAAAAATTGTTACAAATGGGTTCTTCAACATCTGTTATTAATTTCATTGTACTGGCTTCTTGCCAGTTAAGCATCAGTCCTGGTTTCTTTGCTTTCAGTTTTAACTAGCAAAACTCATGAGATCATTAACGAAAATGGACACAAACTTTTTTTTCTTGCACACAAATGTTTTGGAGCAACTGAGTCTTCTGAAGCGTTTTATTTAATAAAACTTTAGCTTCTTTTAATTTTTTTTTTTTTTAACAGGGAGATGTGCTCCTCAGCAAAATGTGGTGTTTCTACTATAAACAAAGCAACATGTGAAGGACTTCAAACACATTTACTGGTACTGGCAAGAGTAACAAAATCAGAAACTTTAAAAAGTTCTCATAAATGTGAAGTAACATTTCATAAAGCTACACTGCTATTTACTTTGCTCAATATATAATACGTGCAAGAGACCAAAGTGATACTGAAAAATAACAATGAAAGAGACTGTGGTTTGATAAAAATATCTACATATGGAAATGTTGATTGAATGTTATTAATGTTTGATTTGGCTTGCAGAGAACTGCAAAATCCACTTGAAGAAAGAATGCCGTTTCATGGATTTCTGTGCGAAGCAGCATCTCCCACATTACGAGAACCACGCTGAGCCCTTAGTCCAACACACACACTTGCTGTTGGTGTGGGCAGGGAACACAGGCTCATTTGAAGAAAGAACTGGTTTATTTTGCAAGTGGAAACTGGCATTATTCACCCCAAGCCATGGAAAGAGAGCCTTGTAGCAGACACGAAAACAGTGGTCTTACTGGTCACCAAGGGTGCTGGTGCCACTGTGCTTTTGCACCCCAAATGCCTGCAGTGTCCACACCCTGCACTCTTCCCAGCTAGCCTGTGATGGACAGGCTTTTTGTGAGGTCCTCTGCAACCACTGCTCCCAGTACCCACCTCCAGGATTAAGCTGAAGGCTGTGCTTTGTGACCTAGTAGGTGAGAGGAGAAAAAAAATCTCTCTCAAAAGCTTGGCCCTTCTCTGCCTCCTGCTTCCTATCTGCCATGTACATGAAGCAAATATTGTTGGGTGGTGGGTGCTGCACAGGATCTGGCAGAGGGAGTCAGCACCATTTTCCAGAACACTTTACACATTGTACATGTTATTCCTTATACCTATAAAGAAACTGTCCTTCAGGAAAGGAGAAAATAAGTTTCATAACAGCAGGCATAGCCTCCACGTATTATTACTACGTAAAACAAAATATGTCCTAAATAAATAAATTAGTGACTACATCTTCCCATTCAGCAGAGCTACCAATATGCACAAATAACAAAGCTGGAGAAAGACATGCTCTTATTCCTTCTATCCTTGTCCTTAATTCCCCTCCTTCTCTCCTGTTGTTTAGTACATGCTCCTATTACATCATGTCTAAAATTAGATTGCAGGATCAGGCTTTCTTGTGAAATATTTAGCACTACTTCCTTCAGACAAGACCAAGAATTCTACAGGAAAGGCCTTTTTTTCACTACTTTTCATGTCTTAGCCTGATTCTGCTGCTGCCAAATGAACAAAAGTCTTTCCCTTGGCTTCAAAGTCTCTTGGGCTGGGCCATGCAGCCAGAGACCACAACATGGCATACTCATTAGATAAAGGGAAATGTATGTCTGCGTGTATAAATAGCTGATCTGCCTGCTAGAGGAGATGAAATCATGCTCAGAGATTTCTTCTCTAATTAAAAAATTATGATTCAAGTGGAACCAAAGCCCTTCTCCTATGACTGAGCAGCCCTGCAAATTATACTAGAAAGAGATACAAGAATACATCTTCCTACTCTAAAGATGCAGAAGCCATGGCAGACAGATAAGGATATGCAAATGTAATCCAATATCCCGGGCTCTGTTACACATGGCTATGCAGGCATACACACAAATGTATGCACAGTTTCCAAGGAAGTTGCTGGCAGTATAGGCTTAGAAAGTACAGTTTAGCCAGATAAAGGCTGCATATCACTACCTTAACTGCCTGTCTCCTCCAGCAAACTATTTTTCACAGCTTCTCTGTAGTTATATTAAGATGTTTTATTCAGTGGAGAAGGATGAATAAGAAATCGAAGCTGCTACTTCAAGGGTTTATGCAACTTATGTTCAACTCCATGGTTTACTCAGAGTACTCTGCTCTGTATATTAAGTACCTGTGCTCCGTACATAATTTTAAACGTAAATTTTCCCTTCCTCTCAGATGATTTGTAAGAACAGGTACTATAAACTATAACAGAGCATTTTTAATGGATTCTTATTTTTGCACAGTGTGTTCAGTTCCTCATTGCTTCTTTTTCACTGTCAGGAATATTGATAGTCCTGAAGGTCCCCCAAAATGTATATGGCTTCTAGATCCCCTTAGCTGATTAAGACAAGGACATGTCATTTAACTGCTGAACCTGAACCTAAACCTAAACCTGAAAAAGGTGATGTTCTTTTCCCTTATACTGGATTGTCTCAAAATGCATCCATGAAGAGACAGGTGTTTAGGTAAGGCCCAAATTTATATTCACTGGTCGGGATTTACCGGATGTAATTTTAGACTTATGAAAGCTGGGTGGCGAGACTGTGCCTACATCAGCATTTTAGTTGCAGGCAGCAGTGTGGTTTTGAAGTGAATCCTGTGAGCATGCAGTACTGATGCTAGGGGCTGAGCACCGAAACTGCTTTGTTCTCCTGGTCTGCTCCTCTAGCAAGAGGATACTTGGATATATTTTCTAATGCTGACACAGCCCAGTTCTTAGCTGGCCATATCAAACCTCCTTTACAGGCAGCAGAAAGAAATAAGAGGCAAATAATCTGCTTTATCTGAGACAGCTGTCTCAGGACAAGATGAACGAAAAGGACCATTAAGCAGCTTAGATGTACACAGTGAACTCTGGTGTCTTGAGTGAAGAGAGTCAATCCCTGCCCCATATGTACAATTCTATGTACACTCAGCAACAGGTGAGGAACCAGCCCCAGACCATGCGGGGCACAGAAGGAACTATGGGGCAGCCCTATGTGACACGAGGGGACATGACCCTCAGGGAACCTGTGCTCAGCATCTCATCCTGGGACCCCATGTACAACTCTGATACAAGCTTGGGGCAGGACTTGTTGAACTGAATTCAGCTGGGAACAAGAAAGTTGTTCCCAGTTTCTAGCACTGTAAAGGATGTGCCAGTTTCTGATGGCTCCTGCCAACCTGACACTTGCAAGCCTCAGAGGAAGGATTGTGCTATTGTCTCCAAGTTTGTTACAGTTTTTTATTTTTGACATAAAAAANAGGGGAACAGGGAGTGAGAAACCCCATGCCCCACGCATTCACTCATGCCCATCCCCCCCATGGGGGGCACCTCTTCAGAAAACCTCCAAAGAAACAAACATTTCATTGAATTATAGACATGTAGAATGTATCAGCACCAACAAAACCTATTTCAGAGACACTATATAGAACCTACTCTATATAAAAATCATCACAACATAGAGAATAAAATTCCGCTTTTCTTTTCCCTTTAAAGTTAACTGACATTTCAAATTGAGAGAAGTAGTTTTATAGTTTTGTTTATTCTATGATTAGTTATGTTCTTTTTGAGAACATCTACATTATCCATTTTCTGGAGCTTTAAGAACTCCCTCTGGCAGTTGCCAAATATGTAAACGTTGCAGCAATTACACTTTCATTGCCCATGAAAAATGGACTTGTAAGATTTAGATGGCTGCAGTTCTTTGGTGCTGAAAGTATTTTTTAAAATCTGGGAAAGAAATTTTTTGTTATCCTTTACTGTACTAGAGGTTAATACACACTTGAAATGTTCAAGTTTGATAGAAAAAGTTATGATATATTTGATTGATTATTTTATCAAAACATTCCTTTTCTGATCTCAAAGGAAGACTGAAGGCAACCAGAAACACACCAATGATTTTGTCATATATCAAAGATTTATTAGATAATATATTTCACAAAGAAAATCTATTTGTCACATATGCTTGACTAATCTACTAAACAGGCATGACTTCAAAGGATGCATAGGTGCAATAACACGCTCACACAGAGCAAGTGGCAGGACTGGGATGTAACACTTTCAAAGTTAAAGAAAGTGGCATAAACATACGCTACAGAAAGGAAAAATATTTGCATACATGGCAAAAGGCAAAGTCAAATGAATTTTTATTCTGGCTACATATAGCTACATACTGGTTTTCACAATAAATTTTTTAATACATATGTTGCTCTGTCAAGATCAAAGGTTTCTGAGGAATGTGCTGATTTTAAAAACATTTTGCTTCCAAAGTGAATGACAAGATACATGTGCTTTTGAGTTTTGCCACAAACAGACATTTTTGATTTTATACTTTATATATTGGAATATAAAGATTAATATCTGAAATGAAAGGAATTTGATCCAAGGAAATATCAATTTTTCCATTCATGGCAGTGAATGGGTGAAGAGCAACCTAGCTAGTTTCAAACTTCCCTGACGCTCAGCCTCGGTAGACATTTTTATATTCCTCCTGCTCCTGCAGACATCCCTGATTTACTTAGGTCTCCTGGAAAACTTCCATTGAAATAGAATGCTGTAAATGGCAGGCTCGTTTTAATGCTGAAGGCCTGATGCCTGTCCCTGGTGAAAATACAATTCATCTTGCCAGGGTTTTAAAACACAGCTTTTGGATGAAAGCTTGATCAGATTAAAGCATTAATGTGCCTAACTGCCTCAGCTCCTGTTCATGAAGTCTAAAGGCATCAGCTTAGTTTATTGGCACAGCATCTCCATGCACTTTTATTTAACTGCTGGTTTATAGCAGGGTATTGTCCTGTACTGTTTTCCTTATCTATACTTTTAATGGGTGTTTATTGTTTGTGGCAAGCAAATAAATAAAACACACTCTTAGTATTAGAAAACTGAAATGTAATACATATTAACCAATCAAGGAAATCCTACAATATGGCAATGATTAACCACAGCAGCAGCAAAACAAAGATGTTCTTATGTATTGGAATTAAAACAAAACAACCAAAACCCTTCCAACAATCTTTTTCACAGGTTAGTAACCAAAACTACTAAATATACCATGTGTTAGATAGAGCTGATCGTCAACAACCATGCAGATTTCATTTGCATGAGCTCTGAAGTGATTTTACGTTGACTGCACAGCATACGCGTGCACTCCTGAGGCCCTCTGGCTGGACCGCGGCACTGGATTTGCCTGGAATGCTGTGGTTTTGCAGTCCAGATGTATATGCTGGTCATGGCTTGGGTCTTTGGGTTTTGTTTCTTTTTTTTTTTTTAATGAATGGGAATCATAGAAAGCAAAATAAATACCATGACTGCATGTAAAAACACAAGTGGGATATTCTAAATTAGGGTAAGATCATTAAAATAAGAACAACATTTCGATGTCCAGGTCTTTTAAATTATTACTTGAATATTTTCTATCTGAAAATGACTTAACATTGAGATCCTACACAAAAATATGCTAATTACCATGAGATCTTATTGAGAAGAATTTCGGCTTGTTGAAAATAGCTAGGTCAGTTCTGCAGTGTTCTCAATGTTAAAAAGACTCATCAGCAGGGTTGCTCAAAAGGTACTACAGTGCAGCAAAAAATAAAACCAAGTCCAGGGTGGAACGCATTATTCAGAATTTTATTTTCAACTGAATGTCACACATGGTAGAATAGAAGAAGCTGAATAATAAATGGACCCTTGGGTCAACATGCCAAATGTTTTTACTTCAGAACGTTTCAACTCTCAAAACTTTTCCACTTGTTCACAAGTCTAGGCACATCAGTAATTCTGACTTAGCTACAACCTTGGCTATGTGCAAACCCATAGATGTGTCACGGAAGGTTGTAAAAGTGTTTTCTGCTCCTACTACTGTTAACACTGCTCTGCTTTCTCGTTGTGGTGAGCCCTGCCTTTACAGATCAGAGATTTCCAAAGAATATTAGTCATGAATCTTCCTGACCTTGCCAGAGGCAGAAAGTTCTGGAAAATTCAAAATGTGTTATTAAGCACTTTCCAGCTCTGCTTAACACATATCAGGAGTGCAGGTAGCCACCACGCTTTTCCCTGAGCTTCAGAATATCTTCAGCTTTGTCTGGCATGGCTCCAGATGATGCAGACCCCAGCAAGGAGGAGAGCACTGGTCCATGGGAACAGCAGAGCAACTCCACACCGGACCATGATATGGAGAGAAGGTCCCTGTTGTGCAGAGCTCTTTCCTTTAGCAACTTCAAAATCTCACTATTTCTTCTTACTATCTGCATTGATTTTCAAAGCCTTTTTGAGAAAAACTTCTATACTTGTATTTCATAAAATAAAAACTGAGCACTCCTGTGTTCTCAGGTACATTCCCCCCCAAAAAACGGTGCCAGCCCTGCCAGGTGTATTTGTAATAAAGCAGTTTACTTTGCAAGGTAAATGCAAACTTACTTGGGTGACCTAGTCAGTCTTTCATCACTGTTTTGAATTCAATGTATTTAACTCCTGAGCCATTTAAATTGCAAAATGGGTCAGACTGTCCAGGCTGCCACCTCTGTGTGGTGTTGTCAAGTATCACAGGGTTGTTGTTCAAAGGACCTTTGGATGGAAAATTATGTTTTTCATTTGGGACAATAGATTAGGTAAATTGTTTTCTTTTTTTTCTTTTTTTTTTT
>VYZQ01064790.1:0-12631 GCA_013400655.1 Mystacornis crossleyi | reverse complement strand
AGCTTGTGCTGCTGCTGCTGCAGCCCTTCCTCAGCCCCAGGCACTGAGGGTGCCCGGCTGAGCTGGGCCCCAGCGCTGGGCTGGCATTCAGCGAGTGTGGGAAGAGAGGAATTGCCCTTCAGAGAAACAATGCTGGAAAGGAGAGCAAGGGAAAGGAGGGAGGAGGCCAGCTTCCAGTCTGGGCTGCAGCCAGATCTATGGTGTTCCACAGAGCTCTGGGCAGGGGGGTCACCCACACGTTAATGACACCGGAATCGCTCGGTCAGATCCCGGGGCCTGGGTTGTGCAGGAGGTCAGACTGAGATGGGCATAGTGGTCCCCTCTGGCCTTCGAACTCATGAATTTGCAATGGATAATTTATCCTCTGACAAACTCAGCTTCTCTTTCTTCTTGCACAAGTGGCAAATAGGTCACAATAGACTTGAATTCATTAGATGAAATAATTCAATTACTTTGCTGTGGGTTGGGTTTGGTTAACCCTACGTGTTCACGCCAAGAAGCTCCCTGCAAGAACTTGGACCTCAGCCACAACTCAGATCCACTGCTCAGCCGCAATGAAACAGGAAAATTATAAGAGTGCAGAGAGAAAGAAACCCCGGTGCTCCAGAAATGCCACTAATCTCTCTGGTGAACTGTGTGCACATTGTGTCATGTTTTGGGAAGGACCTGGAGCAATTAGAGAGGCTCCAGATGAATGCGACAAGTGTGACCTACGAGAGAAAGGTACGAGAGAGAGAGGAAGGTATGAGAATTGATTTGTTCGGTGCAGATAAGATCAGGAAGTGGAGTTGGAACCTTCAGACGTTAAAAGGGCTGCTGCAGAATGGCAGAAAAGGAGGAGTGGATCCTGAAGAGCAGGGCAGGGTACAACGCAGCCAGGCCAGAATCCATCAGAGGCAATGCAGGGTTCATTTTCCTTTGACCTTGTGCACTTCTGCACCTCCAACATCTTTTGTTTCTGCAGCCTTAAAGTCCAAAATCTTGTTCCTCCCAGCTCCTGAGTGCCTCTACACCTCCACTTACAAACAGGCATAATCACAGCTCTAAGGAATAGGATTGCAGGATCCTTAAGGCTTCTTGGGCAGTTTTAAACATTTCTTTAATAAATTGGTACCCAAAGCTATCGCAACACAAGATGAAAGAGCTCCAGCTATTGCCACATTTCCTTCCACTTGGAAGAGACAGCCTTGAGAGCAGGAAGGCACAGAAAGCTCAAGGGAAGACAGCGAGACAGAAGTCAACAGTAAATTTTGCCAGTCATTTCAGAATTGCCAGGACACACGAACATCCCTCCGCTGCCTCCATGTCTTCATCACCCAGACGCACCAGAGCCAGGCACTCCCTCCAAAACACAAAGATTTATCTTAATTAGCACGGCAGCTTGCCTGCAGCTCATGGAATGGATTGCTGGGGGCCTCTGCTGGGGTTTGCGTGCAAAAAGAGCTCTGCAATTCAGACTCCGAAGCTGACAGACCCCAGCTGAAATCGCTGCAGAACCGGCACTGTAATTGTCTTCTCTTTCTGGCAACAGCTGGGATTAATCACCAAACTTTGCACTGTCTTTTTTTTTCTTTTTTTCAAGCTGGCAGGTTCCAAAAGCACCTTGCTATTGTCCTGCATTCCATTCTCTAAATCCCTCCAAACGTAGCCTGCAAGGAAGTGCTGGTTCAAACCAGCCTAAAAAAGAACCACCCAGCAAAACTGAAGAAATTTTGTCTTGCCTTGTATCAGTTTCCCAGCCGTGAACTTAGATGGAGATAAACTTATCTTTGAGCAAGTTTTTAGAACAAAATACCCTGGTGGATGTAGCTTCCTTTTTGTGCAGGAGATGAGGGCTCACAGTGGGTATTTTTCAGCTGGATCTTCTTCCCCAGGTGCCAGGCAAGGGACACAGGCCTGGAAGGGAGGGGACGATGGGCAGCCTTGGCCAGAACCGCTTTCCTGTGGAACATCTCTGTCGGTGCTGCCTCGTGCCAGTTTATAAAGTGGAAATAGCAAAATAACTTTCACCTCTCCCTCCCGGGGAAGGAACCGTGGCTGCAGATCTTTAATGCGTCACTGAGCTGTGAGCACAGGAGCTGGAATGGGCCTGATGGGAAGATGGGTGAGAGAGGGGTTGGCTTGGTGAAAGACAAAGGGAATAATAAAAGTGCCCCTGGAGGGTCTGAGGGCTGGTGTGCAAATCGGGGCCACACACGGCCTGTCTGAAGCAGGAACGTTTGCCTTGGCTTTGGGATTCTCATAAAGCATAATTACGTGAGTTGCAACAACATCCTCCTCAGAACTGCCCAGAGCCAGGCAGGAAAGCGGGGAGGGAGCGGGGATGGGTTTCAGCAGGAGTGCTTAGCTATTCCTTTACTTAAAACAACAAATTAAGAACAAGGTTCAGTGTCTGTGTTTGGGGAACAGAACCCTCCATGCTTCTGAAAGATTGAACAGGTCCAAATAAAACTGCTGTGCCACACAGCTGCTTTTTCAGGCCCTGGAAAGAAATTACAATTTTCAAGGGCTTTTACAAACCTTCTTTCCACTGAGTCTGGTCCTAAGGCAACAAAACTCCTCAGATCAGAGGGAAGGACTCAGTGAGGAACCATTATTTTATCTCCAAAGCAGAAACACAAAAGGTTATTACAATCTGCAGATAACCTGCAATAGAGACTCACAACCAGGGATATTATTCATACCTGAAATAAAGAGAATCATCTGAGAGTGAAGAGTTGTTTTGCTGACTGTGATTGTCTTTTGTAAAAACCTCTCGGAGCACAGACAATTCGGGAAAAGCTCTGAGTAACGAGCTCCTCTGAATAATTCAGCTGTGTGCAGGCACTCCTGAAACAGCAACAGCAGCTGAGCACAGAGACCCTGAGGGGCTCAGGGGGGCCCGGGTGCCCGGCTGGGGGTGGGTAAGATTCCTGTTGGGCAGTACAGCTGGACGCAAGCCCTTCCCAAACCTGGGCAGGAGCACAGCCAGTGGGTTCTTACCTTTCTTTCCCCACCCCGGGTCTGCCCCTCTCTGCTGGTGCAGCACCGAAAACGCACATCAAGACCTTAATGGTTCTCACCAGTTACATCCCCCCCGTGTTTGGGTGCACCTGAGGACTTGGCCTTTGCTTTGTGTGTATTTATACATCCTGTGTCTCTGATGTCCCTGAATTTCCTTTTCATTAAAGCTCCTCCGGGCCTCAGAGGAGGCCAACAAAGTGACAGAGCTCATCCGCTTCCTTCAGCGTTCAAGCTTGACTGAAAATGCTTCACTGAATAAATAGCAAGAGACCCTTAAAATGCCCTTGCTCCCAGCCTCGTGGAGAGTTCGGTGAAATGGAACCCCGTGGCCTGGCACTGGCCTGCTGGGGAGATGGGGATTTTTTAGGCAAGGCCAGAGGGGACTGTCCTGATGCCTTTGTGCTAATGTCGTGTATCCCTTGGATCCCCAACCCGGCAGCTCCTCTTCCACTGAAATCCTGCTCCGTCCCTCGGAGCAGAATGACTGTACCGAGTGCCTGGGAGGGCTTGGGAACCTGGCAAGTTTCAAGTGCAGGAGCTGATGTGTGTTGTGGCAGAGTTCTGCCTCGTGCCAGCCTCCTCTGTGCCCTGGCATCTCCTCTCTGGATGCAGCTTCCTCAGGGACACTGCACCAGCTCGCCCTGGCACCCCAGGACAAGCTGGACAAGCTCGAGGAACATTTCTGCTTCTTTCTCATCCCTTGATAAATTCCCTTCTCACTGCCTGGGAGCAGCTCCTCTGTTCCTGCAGGAGAACTCAACAGCCTGGTGGTGCCTGCTCCAAGAGAGCTTCCACCAAGACCCCAGCGGGGTGGTGGGAGGCTCTCCTGGGGCTCACCCGAAATATGCTGGATTTTTCCGGCCTTGGAAGCCTTGACAGCAGTACCAGGGAGGTTTTCTTGGAGGCACCTCATCAGAGCTTTACTGCTCAGACAAATATCCCAGAGCTCAGTCATGATCAGCTTCTGTTTACAATGTTGGCAGTGGGTTTGTTTAACCAACTTCAATTTCCAAGAGTCAACAGACAAACCCCCAATTTCTTCTGCTGGAAGTCTGGAAAAACCTCCTGTTGGCATTGACTGAAATAAAGGGTAATCTTGTGTTAAGAATTGAAAGCCCCAGGGAGGGGAAAAATACATAATTTTCACCTTTGAAGGGGGCTTTATTTCCTTTTTAAGTTGTAACTGTTGGTGATGACATTAATTACGAGCGTGTNGCTGCCCCATGCCTGGATGTGTCCAAGGCCAGGCTGGACAGGGCTCAGAGCAACCCAGGATAGTGGAAGGTGCCCAAACCATCTGTGATTCTGTGATTTTATTAAATATCTTAGAATAAAAGTAGGTGGGATTACCCAAATACCTCATTGCTCCAATACTGGTGCAATGCTAGTATGGGATGCAGTCAAAAGTGGAATGTCTACTCCTTGCTTCTGAAAACTGTTTGTCAAACAAGCAATCTTTCATATAATTTCAGTTAATAAAGATAATTCTGCTGACATGATAGATTTAGACTTCTGAAAAGCAGTTGACTTAATCTTGCGTGACATTCTGTTAAAAATAGTGCCCCCCCCCCCAAAAAAAATCAGTGTAGCTTATTTTAAATGGATGGAAAAATTAGTAACAGGCATCAAAAAGTAATTATCTGATGAAGGAATTTCTAGTGTGTCCAAAAGGATTTACTTCGGTACAGTGTTATCCAACACTTTTATCAATCCCCATTTTATCAGTGATCTGGAGAGCGAGTAGGAAGATGTTAGTGGTAAAGTTCGTGTTAAAAAGGGGGATTTAGGACAGCAACAATCAATGGGAGAGGTGGGATTGGTTTGTTTGGTAGGGCTGTGAGAGGCCAGAGGGGTACTGGGAGCTGGAAAAGGGGCTGTGAGAGGGCAGGGGGGTACTGAGAGCTGGAAAAGGGGCTGTGAGAGGGCAGAGGGGTACTGAGAGCTGGAAAAGGGGCTGTGAGAGGGCAGGGGGGTACTGAGAGCTGGAAAAGGGGCTGTGAGAGGGCAGAGGGGTACTGGGAGCTGGAAAAGGGGCTGTGAGAGGGCAGAGGGGTACTGGGAGCTGCCAAACCGAGTGTAAGACCCCAAAGCAACACTGCAGCCAAGACTTTAATGTCACCTACAGGAGTGATGCAAAGCTGGCAGGTGAATTGGTTCCATGTACTTAAATGAATTTTAAAGTCTGACTTAATCTTAGGTGAGACTTAACTTTAAAGACAAGAAAATTTCCAGGAATAGAAAGTGTTTAACCTAGGAGAAAGTGGCACATCCAGAACTTGCAGCGAGGCAAATTCAGTCTGATAATAAGAGGCGAGTTTTAAAGGCAGGTAATTAAACAGTGGCACAATTAACGTTTTAGGAGCAGAGTGCACCCTGTAACAGCTGGTGTGTGGAAGAATGGTGGTTAAAAAATGCTGCAGTTCAAACACAAGTTCTGGGGCTGATGCAGCGTTCACCCAGTGTTTGTGTTAGGCCGGATCTTTAATTAGACAATCAGCCCCGTTAGCTGTGCAAACACTCTTCTCGCTTTACCCATTGATCGGGGTTAGCTACCGATATTTGATATTTGCCCTGGCTTGGCAAATCTCAGCGTGTTTGTGGTATATCGATCCCACGGGAGATTAACAGCCTGCACGGCCCGGGGGGGAATGAACGGGAACGTTTGCTCCAAGTGGCCACTGGGATCAAACATTTGTGTCCTTTGTTGTTTGCAGCCCGCGGGCTGCGCTGGCCCCTTGGGAAAGAGCAGTCCTGGTTCTGAGGGAGAGGTTTGGGACCGGCAAAGCAGCGCTGGTCCGTGTCTGCAATCTCCGTCCCCTCTCTTTCCCTTTGGAAAAGCAAAGGCTGAGGCTCCTCGGAGCAGTGTCCCTCCCTCCTGGCTGCTGCTTCTGACTTTCACTCCAGAGCGCAATGATGTTGTCATAGAAACCAAAAAAGGGGCATGTGGGATCCCTTCCAGTCCGGGCTGTGACAGGACACCGCATTTCCCTCGCCTGGGTCTTGGTCTCTACAAACCCAACGCCTTCCTACCAGAAAAATTAACCGAGCCCGCGTTTTCCTACCGAATTCTTGCACAGTGCTGGCACTCCTTGCTCCAGTGGCTCAGCCCCTAAATAATCCTCATTTCCAGGTATCCGGGATCTGCTGTTTCTCTAACACGCCCACCCCTTGCTGCAAGCAAGCAGAAACTCCTCGGGGTCAGCTTCCCTGCTTACATAAACTGGGAGGGCTCTGGTTGCTGGCACAGGGCTGCACCACTTTTCATCAGCAGGGAATCGAGCCTTCAACATATGCTGGCTTTATTTTCCATTGGAGATGGGCAGGCACTGGTATCTATTTTCCTTTGCACTTAGCTCCATATAGATTCGTTTTGTCAATAATAAGGCAGTATTTTTGTTGGTTTGAGTCATTATCTGAAGAGACAGAGGGGAAAAAAAAAAAAAAAAAGCCAGACAAACAAATTCCAGTCAGTCATAAATGATCTTGGGTTAAATGACTGTGCTGCCTGGCATCCCGGGGGAGAGCAGGAATGAAACTCCAGCAAATCTGAGGGCAACCTGACTTGACGGAGCGTAAGAAGGCGGGAGATGGCCTGTTGTGTGGGCTTAGCCTGCTGCTTCTGCACTGACACTGCTTTGGATTGGCATTTAGTGATGAAACAAATATAATCGAGGGGAATAAGGTGAACTTTTGAGCAGAGGGTCAACGACCCCAGGGACTGTTCTTAGCAAGCGGGATTTATAAAGCTCCTCTGCTCTCATAACCTCTGGTAGTCGTGCTGGTGTCCCAGCTGGGACTGGGCAGAGCAGCTCTGATGCCAGGGCTGAGATTAATGGCCCTGCAAATTGCTGAGTAGATATAAAGAGCTGAAAGGTGGAAGGAGGGATTTCGAAAGCTGAAGGCCCAAGGAAGGCACTCCGGAGAGGAATAAATGCATCAGGGAAGTGGAACTCTGGCCGGCAGCATCTGCTGTGTGGGCAGGACTGGAAGCAGGCAGCAGCAGAGGCAGGACAGGAGGACCCAATTCCCAGATTTTGATGGGACTGTTTGGATTTGGAACGTATCATTCTTGTTGAAGGAAGAGGCTAAATCTTGCCATTCCTGGTAGCTGTTTGATGCTGTGTTGAAAGGTTGAAGCAGAACAAAGTAACATGTGAAGAAAAAGCTGAGGAGCGCAGTAAACCACCCTCACAGAGCGCACAGACCTTTGAGACTTTGCCGCCAAGGACTCTGCATTTTCCAGCTCAAAAGGAACTTTCCTTCTTACATTTAGTGACACAAATACACCCAGGTGTGTGGCAACCTGCGTATTTCACTCCAGTCACACTAAGCCAGGGTAAATCAGGAGATTTTGAGGTTTACGAGATATGACAAAAAGGCCAATTAGTTAAACTCAGCTAAAGCCCACCCTGGCCCCATGGTGGTTCCATATAAGTCAGATTTAACCACTGCCCTTAGCTGGGGTTGGGATCACACAGAGGTGTGGTGTCTGATCCAGGAAATTACGGACTCAGGCACTCAGGACCTGGTAATAAATGGTGATGAAGGCAGCACTGCAAAAATAATGTTGTTGCTGTCTCCTAGCACTGCATAGATCACTGTGCTCGAGTGTCAATAAATGGGGGCATCTGAACACAGTAAATCATTCCCCACTTATCTGATCCCTTGTTACAGAGCAGGGCCTGGGGCGCACAGCACATTTTGTCTCACTTTTTGGTGTAACAGGCTGGCCGTTACCAGATGGACTCTTCCCCAGCTCCAAACCAAAAGAACAAATTGGGGGCATCCCTGAGCTGTGGGGTTTCCCTTCTGTGGGTTATGCAAGCAGGGAATGGACTCTGCTTCTCGTCCCTCTGAGCCTGTTGGGCACAGGTATTGTGCCTGCTGCTCTGGTTTGGGGCACGGGGAACACGGGGCTGCTCCTGCCCCCACCAAAATCCACCAGAAGCTTTGCATCGGCTCCTGAGTGTTTTAGGTCAGGCTTTAAGACACCTCATCACTCTGTACTGTAATCCTCACCACCCACGTACCCTTCCTTCCTCACTTTGCAGTGCAGGGAGACAAGGTGGAGGGAAATGTGCCATTTTACCTGTAGATTGGTGATTTAAATTGCCCACTCCCGGCCTGGCACTATAAATCCTCTCCTGCAGCTGGAGAGCCCCGTTTACTACAGCGGGTTTCCATGGCAATCCTGAGCTCTCCCACATTCCACTGCACAGTGCAGGCAGTCCCCCCCTTTTCACTTCAGATTCCATTCACATAGTCTCCTACTGATAGGAAAAAACCCCAAATGGGCCATGGATAGCTGTTTCCTATCTTAACACACTTTCCCCCGATAACTGGATGATGGATCCGTATTTTAGCACATCAAGAGAGCTCTTGCCCTTTGCCAGACATCACTTGGCAGGCAGCACAACATCCAGATACTCTGAGGGTCTGGTTCTATGCCGACACACATTACTCCTGTTATTTTAGGACATCAGTAGGAAAATGCAAGCTTGATATTCCCTTGTGTTTCTGGCTGTCAGCCAAGCAAAGGCGGCGTGTCTCCGTTGCAGCAAATCCTCCCCCGAGCTTGGGCAGCCTCGTGGCAGCCTCCCACCTGCATCCGAGCTGTTCTCAGCACTCAGTGCAACTCAGTCACTGAGGGGATGGCACAGCACATGTGAGAAGGATCCGCTGCTTCCCAACAACGTGGGAAGGAATTAGGAATTTCATCTGCCAGGACTGAAAACAAGAAAGAGGAAATGTTATCAGCGGTACCAGAAAAAATCAGACTCCTCTCTCATCTCTGGGTGTTTTACATGAACACTGATATCTCACATTACCTGTGGAGGAAGAAATTTGTGTCTTATCTCAGGAACTGTGACATGGCACCATTAATGGGGCAGCCCGTTTGTCTCGGTCTCATAATGCTGCTGATTTGAGAGGTGACGAGCACTGTTGAGAATGACTTCAAAGCAGAGTGGTCCCCTAAGCTCCTTGCAGGTTCCAATCAAATCCCAGTTTATTAAGTGTCTTTATCTTTGTCCCTTTTAACTTCAGGTGGTGTTTTGTCACAGATTCCAGAGGGTGCAGGATTGGAGCCTTGGCTGTCAGACTTCAGAGCAGTGCACTTGTTTTTTTTTTTTTTATCGGCTGCCTCTTCCCTCCATATGCTCACTACAAAATTCACGTCACATCCAGCTTGCAATCAAAGTCTAGAGTTGGGCATTGATTGTTTGCTAACTGAGAATTGCTGTGAAGATGGTTTACAATGAAAATTGCTTAGTCAGGCACCATAAAAAAATCAACAGAGAAATATCGTTTTCTTTCCTTTTAGCTGGATGTGTTTCCCAGAAGTGGGGGAACTCACAGCACTCCCACAAAGCCAGGCACAGGGAGCAAACCAGCAAGAAAATACAGGAGTGTGTCTGTGGGTTGTTTGTGAGATCCTTGGAGCGTGTCTGGAGGGTGCAAAAATTTCAGAACACTGAGACTTACGAGGAATTTCTGGGTTTGAACTTCCTGAATTTTGCTAGACCTTGTGGGTTACTGGGTGAAATATTTCCTAAACGGTGGCAGTGCACTGCAGCAGAAACTGAAGCCTCTGGGAGGTGAGTCCATGTCAAACAAACCTCCAGACTCCAAACAGCCTCGTGCAGGGTTGAGTAAATACCAAAGCCACTTGCCTTTGCCTTGCAGAAACACCAGAAATCCACACTGGAGCTCTGAGTGCCACAGGGTGACAGAGCTGGGCAGTTTTTGCCCCATTCACCATCGTGTGTGCAAGGGGGAAGCGCTGGGTGGGAAAAAAGAAGACTCACACCCGGACAATGTGCTCCCCGTGGGAAAACCCCGTGTGGGAGATCAGCTACACCTCCCTTGGCAGGTTCTTAGATGAGAAACTCTGCCGCGTCCCTTCCAGAAAAAGCCTAAAATTCCTTTGTAAAACCTCCTCTGGATAGGCCATAGCCTGTTGTCTGATTTGCTAGAATGAGTAGGTGGTAGTTGGAGGATCTCTGTGGGGGAAATTCAGTGTTTGGGGGCTGATGGACCAGAAATGCCACAGGAGTGAAAACCCAGGGCCTGTTCCTGCCTGGGTTCCACACTGACAGGAGCCGTGCAGTCAGCAGGACAGAGCTGTACATGACTGGCTCACTTCGCTCGCACAGATCTAAAATAGAATTCCTCATGGGTTTGCTCCTCTTTGCCTCAGCTCACACTCGGCTCCCTGACTTGGGAGTTTCACACGCTGCAGAAGTGGGATTTGGCCCAGCGATAGGTTTCACTTCATCTCTCAGCAGATTTGTGGTCTAACACTCCAAGATGTGCAGCATAACACAGTGGCAATCTGTCACTCTCCTGGCTCTTGTCAGCTCCAACAGCTTGCTGAGAAAATACGGAGCCAAAATAGACGCCAGTCCGACCTGAGGGACCCGAGAAGCGTCGCCTGCCGAGAGCTCTGCCTGTCACAGCACAGGCATTCCTGCTCCACTTGGCTCTTCCATCATCCCAGCAGGCTGGGACCAGCCCTGGGCTTTCCTGGTTGCTGTCACAGCTTCCCATCTTCCCAAATCTTCCCTGAGCGTTGCCCTCCCGCTGCTGAGGTTGCACATTGTGTTCTCTCCCCTCTCTGAGGTTCCCTTGGCGCAGCGGCCGCCGCTGAGCCCCGAGACTGCAATTAGGGCTCTTATCACTTGTGCACCCGGCATAGCTGTGGCTCCCCTCTTGGACAGGCTCTGCATTCCCAGCACTGAAACCTCTAATCAGGCCAGAACGTTGGCTTGGAACAGCTTGAAACGGGAACTTTGCGACTCCGAGTCTGCAGCTCAGGAATTCCTTGTTTGGTTAGAGTTGAAAAGCTGAGCTGCTGGGGATATCTGAGCACAGGCTCTGAGCAGGGACGTTTATTAGGTTAGGCTGAGTCTGTTGCTTCCAGAGGACTTCTCGGAGACCACAGGGATCCGTGGGCATGGAAGGATGTGGTGCCAGTGTCTCGCCTCACCCTCTGAGTGCTTTCCAGTAATAACCAACTCCAGCAATCCTGACATTGCTGCTAGAAGCAAATTTGTGGAGTTTTCAAGAATGAACAAATAATTGAAGATATAAACCAGAAAAAGGAGTCAGATTGAATATAAACCAAAATGCGGATGGAACAGCACTCAGTTCGCTCTGCTCTGCAGGAGGGTGGGAGAAGAGGATACAGAGCCTCTTCTTTCCTGGGATATTCACTGAAATTCAACCCCCAACAGCAGTAAGTGGGGCAAGAATAAATGTGTTTTATTTGTAGAGGTAATTTTGAGGGGTTGTAGGAAATGCATTGTCAGGCCTCAGTCCAGGACATCACAGCCCCTTGAAGTCCATCAGATGCTCCATGAAAAGCATGAAAATGAAGAGGAAAGTGAATCGTTGCTGCCATGAGAGTTTTGCTGCTGCTTCCCAGTCCAGGTTCTCTTTGTCCAAGGTGGCACCTGCCGCTCTCCCGGGTTGTCCTGGGGACAGAAGACTGGGGCCGGGAGGGTCCCAGCACGGAGTGCTGCAGCTCCGGTGTGCAGGCTGCGTTTGCCCTCTGCTGTTGGCTCATCAGACTGTTCCCTCCGGATAACCCAAAACCTGGAGAACCTGAGTGGTTACCCGCAGATTTCAAATACTTACACTTAAAAGGTTGTGACACTTAAAATAAGTGACACCCACAAAGGAGAGAAAAGCCTCATCTGAGACTTTAGGACACATTTATTTTATGTTATCAAGTTTTTGCTTACAATCATGAAGACCAGAAACTTTTTTTTTTTTCCCTCATAAATAGAACCCCAAAATTAAGCCCCCTGCTCTCTTGAAAGCTGAGATTCAGGCGTGACTGAGAGCAGGATCAAACGCTGGGTGAGCCCACGGGGGAAGGTGTGAGGAGAGATGCCCTGGAATGGGAAGAGCTGCTCTGCAATGAGGAAAGATGCCCCGGGATGAGGACTCGGAGAGGTCTGGTCCCTCTCCCTGCTCTGGCATCCCAGAAGAGCAGAGCTGTTCCCACCTGGGCCTCGCGCTGGTCACCCTGCCCTGTCCTCTGCAGCCACCCAGCCCTGCCAGTGGTCACTGCCAGGATGCCAAACGCCCTGGAAAGGACACGAGGGATTGTCACGAAATCTGCTGGCATCCCGCCACGTGTTTGCAAGCTGAGATCAGCATTCAGGCTCCTCTTGTTGCTGTTTGTTTTCTCCTCTGCTCCCAACAGCCCCTCCCTGGTGCTGTGGCCGCTGTCGCCCTGCACGGACGGGCACAAACAAAGGTGCGGCGATGGCTGAGCCCTGGAGGGGCCGGTGGGACTCCTCCGGTCCTCCCACTCCGGGCAGGACTCGTGGGCAGGGCAGGGGCTGGCCTGGGGCGTGTCTCCTCCGCGTTCCCAGCTGGCAGCAGGGAGCCTGTGGGTGGCTCAGCCAGGGCAGGAGCAGCGCAGGGGATGTGCCGAGCTGGGATCGCTCTCACACCTCCCTGCGCAAGTGCTTTGGGGATTAGCCACTCTCGAAGGGCTGCAGATCGTCTCCAAAGGGCTTTTGCACAGCTCCTAAGTGGAGATTCTGTGCCATGCATGGCTGAGGCTTCAAAGGTAAGTGTTCAACTGGCAGGAACAGGGGGATGGATGGATGGATGG